>JAMZDL010000298.1:0-18912 GCA_027579765.1 Candolleomyces efflorescens
TTACATTTACATTTTCAGTCGGCGCTCTGATGCGCCCGGACACCTTTCCCTCTTCAGACACTCCTAGCTAACTTGTTCTCGTCCAGTAAAACCCAACTCGGACCCCGAGCACCGGCTCGCTGACATGAAAAAATGGCTAGAGGGCGGCTTGTTACCCGCCATCGATAGGTTTCGCACTTCTCGCAGCACGCCCTCTCAAGAACCCCATAGATGGATCAACTTGGAACGGCAGTTGTGGGATCTCCTTGGTCTCAACGGCCCTTTGGATCAAACCCGACTTCTCCAGGAAGTCCAAATGCGAGCCCAAACGGGGGACCGCACCGCCCAGCTGTGGATGCCCTCCGTTCACTACTACCACACAAACCGCCATGAAGAGCCCAACGACCGCTGGCCGCTTCCCTTTAATCACGAGTATTGGAAAAAGCTACCACGAGCCCCCCTTGTTCGCCTTCAACCAGCGTCGCCTCCTCGTCTTTGGGCGCTCCTTATCGGTAACCATGAATATACGACGAGTCATGGTTCCCCCCCTATTGTGGCACATGCCCGCAACGTTACCTGGGCCTGGAGAAGCTATCTTGTGAACGTTCTCCGCGTCCCAGATGCCAAGATAAAGCACTGCAAGAATCTCACAAGATATGCGATGCTTCAGGCCCTATACGACCTCCGGGATAAGAAGGAACCTTTCAATGGCATTGAGGCGGGTGACCATGTTCTCTTCGTATACTCGGGTAGGGCGAGAAGCTGCGATGCGAAAAGATCGTCTTTCGAAAAGGGATATGAGTATCGGATAGGATCGATCGAAGCGCTCTGCCCCGTTGACGCTGACGCATTGGACAAGTCCATCTGGGACCGAGAACTGTTACTCATCCTATCGGACATCCACAACAAGACCAAGGCCAATATCACCCTTATCCTTGATTGTAACTTTGCCGGAGGATTTTCGAAGGTGAAAGCTCCATCTCCATCAGATACAACTCCACTACCCCCGACATCTGAGCAAGGAGACGACGCCGAACGCCAAAGTGCAATCCGCTCCCCAACTTGGGCCATCGATATGCCCGACATGTATCGCCCCGTTCTTCTAGCTGCCTGTCAAGATACCGAGTTCGCCCATGCCGAGGACGGTCAAGGCATATTTACTTCCGCCGTAATGCATGTTCTACAGTTGGAGAAGGCGAGAGGTCTGACCTATTCCGGTTTGATCAAAGCGATCAGCCCTTTGAGGCATGATCAGAACCCAAGGTTTGATGGAGACGATGGTATCTTATTTGGCATCCAAGACTATACTTAACTTCCATCGCCTTTTCATGTTTAGCTCCAAAGAGACATTCGCCTATACTACTCTGTGAATTTACCCTTGTTTTATCTTTTCACGTCTTTGAGTATATCAGAATTTGTTGTAACATAGTCCTATCAATAGCCGACAAATAAGTTGGGCCGACTGGTTAACTATGGCTACTGTAGAGGCATATGAAGCATTCTCAAACTAAAACTGAGACTCCGGACAAACCGTGTTCCGGTAGTCCGGAAGCTGGATACTCTAGCTGGGATGAGATTACGCCTGCTAGTGGGTATGTGATCGCGTTCCAAGATCCAGAGGCCATTTTCAAGGAGACAGTGTCGACTTTCTCGAGCCCTGACTCCTAATCGCCGATGGACTTTACTGAGGCGAACGCTCCCGTTTTCCGCCGCTGAAGTCGTTCTCCGCCCTCGGTTACAGCCTCATTGGAGTTCGTAACACTCCTTGCGCTGATCGATCTTATTTGTTGCTTGTTTCAACTTTTTATCGCGTCTATCACCCTCCGTGGACGTTAGCCATATCACACTCGCATCGCCCTCATGCCAAATTTAATAGCACAAATTCGAGCATCGTGGCGATTTGAACACGCTGTATTCCATGAACGGACGCCGTTCGCACCCCGAATCTACGGCCAAAAAAGAGTGAGACAGTGGCTACCCAACCCTACCCAGGGACATTTTTTGAGCCTTGGTGTATTGGAGTTGAGCACACAGCGTGTTGATAACAAATTTAAAGTACACCGACATTCTTGTCGACCTGACGGCGATCACGATCCAAGCACACTGTCTTGGTGCTATAATGCCGCAACCAAGTACGCGATGTCATGACGTCAATGGTTTGTGTGTTGCCCCCTCTTCCGTGCACATTCTGGTGTCGTGTATGGTTGATCCGACAGGTTATCTAAAGACGAATTTGACTGTCAGAGTTCAAGTGTGGACAATGAGTTCCAACAAAAAGCAGTTCGAAAGATGTTGTCGTCTTGTCAAAAGTAAAAACGCCCTTTGCAGCTAATCGTCGAATGGGAGAGAGCGTTCCAAAACCGCCAGGAAGCAGCCTCAAAGCCGTCAGAATGTCCTCGTCCGATCGTCTGCACAGCGCTTCTTCACTCCCTTAATCGATGATCCGACTTTCCAGCACGATGAGTTGGAGGAGTGAGGCTTTCAGCGCGTGGTGGATATCCGGCTCATCCAAACATGTGGTATAGAGCACAAAATCTGAGCATATGAGGTATTCGGACGGAAGTGCTATGTGAGCGACCACCAGTACCTGCGGAGGATCGTGTAGAATTGAGGTTAGAAATGTGGGTATCGACATGTCCTGGGAGTAACGCCCGCTCGAGAAAGAAGAGAGTTTCAATCAACCCACCAAAGTTTTCCGGACATATTATCGGCGATGGGTTGAAACATTGAAGGTACCACTAAAGGGGAGTACGAAAGAAAAGTTCCAATACGAACGTCGGTCACGTCTTCAAAACAATAATCAAGACCAGTAAAACGAAAATCAACACCCCAATCGCGAAAACGGAACCTGGGGCAAAATGAGCCAACGTTCATTCGACTCCAAGCAATAGGGAAACACTCACTGTTCTCCTTGATCCCCCTCGCCACCCTGTCCAACTTTCGCCTCGCCGTCCCCAGCCTGCTCCCGACACCGTCCACACCCCCTTCCAAATCCTCTAAAAGACCCGCATGCACATCTAGCTCATCATTAATCTGCAACGAAATATGATGCTGCCGATTGATTGAATGCGAGAGTTGGTCCAGGCGCTGATCCTGCTCATCCATCATGAAACGTTGACTTTGAAGCAGAGCGCCCGTATCATCTCCGTTGTCATAATCGTTCCCTTCCGAAGCTCCTAGAGGTGACGACCCTCTATGAGGGCCAGCTCCCGTGAGCGGAATTTGTGGGGCCGAGGTAGATGACGCGGGGTCGTCCGTGTAAGGTTGGAATATGGGATGGTTTTCAGACTCCCGGCGAGAGTGAGAGCTTGGCGGGGGCGTTGAGGAAGATGAGGAAGAGAGAAACCGCGCTGAGTCTTGCTTCGATATACCCCTCGAAGCTGTCAAGCCAACAGAAGGCATTGGTGCTGGTGACTGGGCAAGTGGTGTCGCATATGACGATTGAGGCGTTGATGTAGATGAAGACAACAGTTGTGAGTCGGATGGTTTGGGCGTTGAGTCGTCAAGCCTGTACACACGACAGCAAACGACGCATTGCGATTCAGTGGGAAAGCGAGCCTCTGTTGTGAGCACAAACTTGCAGTAGTAGAAAGAAAACCACCTACAGCGGTACACTCTCCGCATCATTCCCCAACATCCCCCTCATTCTCTCATACTGATTCCTCAACAAAACCGCCGCCTCTGAGCTCCCCTCCTTCCTTTCCATCTCGTTGATTCCACTCCGGAGCGCAGCTAAATTCTTCTTGATTTGGGCCAGGTGCAGAGAGTTTCCAGAGCCATTGGCGTTCGGTGACTCTCCCAAGGGACCAGAATTGTTGAAAGAAGGAAGTGTCTGTGACCGTTGCCTCTCCAGAAGGAGCGACAGGGTCTTCGTGGATATCGAGGTGAGCTTGGCGAGAGACATCACGCCTCTTTCTACCTAGCAGCGGTCGTGGTGTCAAGGAGAGTAGAGCTAGCTTCAATCTTGAAGGTTCATAAGTATGTATTAGATGGAGCTGCGACCGAGACGCCTGACGAGCTCACCGTGTGGTGCTGCGTCACCGCAGTGATTTCGTTCCTGCGGATTGCGTAGTATGTTACAGCTGACTTCAGAGTAGGCCGCACAGTATCGTATCGTATTCTTCGGACAAGGATAGAGGAAGGGGAATGCACTCCTGGAATTGAATGGCTATATGGTGGCGAATGGTGAAGTAGAGACAGGCCTTGTGCAGAATCTCACTGCACTTCCTAATGGGTGAAAGGCGGCACCTGAAGGGCGCGGGAACGTCGGGCGAAGATTGAAAGACCGACTCCGACCCATTCAGGGAGACAACTTGACACTTTGACACGAACTGCCTCATTTTCCACATACTAATGCAAAACACCCGGGCTTAAGGTGAGCAGGAAACTGTTCAAGCAAACATCTCTTCGCCAGGCAAGGCATACCAGCTTGGAGTATCTCTGACAGGCCGTATTCG
This sequence comes from Candolleomyces efflorescens, assembly GCA_027579765.1. Taxonomy (NCBI): domain Eukaryota; kingdom Fungi; phylum Basidiomycota; class Agaricomycetes; order Agaricales; family Psathyrellaceae; genus Candolleomyces; species Candolleomyces efflorescens. The sequence goes on from JAMZDL010000298.1 coordinate 4,437, forward strand.
AGCCTGACTGCACTCGATTTCGCCCTCGCAAGCCTACTAGTAGTGGGACGACCACCAGCACCATCCGAGCCACAAGTTTCACCACAACTCACGAGAATCTGCGCACAGATCTGGACAACAGTGAGTATGCATGGATACAATCTGGGCACCGCCTAACTAGGAGCCTGAGCCCGTTGGGTTGTTGTCAAAGCCACCGCCAGAAACCCAGTCATCCCACGTCAGCCCGCCTTGTTTCATTACTAGAAAAGTGTGGCTACGACAATCTCTGCAGAAATTGGCCCAAATTACTAGCGGTAAAGTTGCACATAATGATTGAAAAGCCTTTTGAAGATGACGCGTTGCCTCCTTCAAGTCATCTCCGATTCGGCGCCATCGCTGGGTGTATTCTCTGCCAGGCGCGGCTCACTGGGACGATGCTTTCTGGTGCTTCTACTTCTTCGTTCTCTTCTCGGACTGCGCTGCCTAGTTTCCAGAGAGCCTACAAAGTGAGGAAACTCAGGTAGTTCCAGCTACGGCTACATTTTCGACGAATGGCTACAATTGCTACATAAATAAAGTTGATGCCCGCTCAATTCCTCTCCTTCGCAAATGCATCAGGCCCTTTACAAGTCCTAAGATGGCGGACAAACCCATCATCTCGAGCTGCGATGATACGCATACACAGTCTACACTGGATCCGTTCAAAGATCTCTCTCATCTTGCAGGACGTTCTCTGATGCCTCTCCAACTCCGTCCGTCTCGCAAACGCCTCGCCACACTCTCCGCATCTGACCACCTGCGAACTTTGACCCTTGCGCGTGGAACCGGCCGAGGTCGTCGACATCGTCCGAGTGGACAAGTATTTCCACTTTTGTTGCATCATATTTGGGCAGGTAGGGTTCCACACCAGATCGACGTAGGGTATGCCAGAAGGACCGTGTATGGGGGGGATTTGAGGGTTCAAGACCGAAGGTGAGGTTCGAAGGCGGTGAACGTGTAGGATTGCGAAGCCCACATGGGGCTGGTGCTCTTTCCCCGGGGGTACGACCATCGGCCCCGTGAAGCAGTCGAATTCAACATCTAGGAGTGTCAATGGAGGACTAGCTGGAGCGACGCTGACGTCCGAAGACGATGAGCTTGTCCCGCGGGGAATGTGGGCCCACCCCTTCTCGGACGGTGTAACGGTCGCCATCTCAAATTTTTGAGGCGCGTATGTCTCCGGCCGAACCGTCTGTTGGGAAGGCACTCTTGGAAAGGTTGATGTGCAAGCTCCGTGATCGAAAGATACTGTTCCAAGGCTATCGGGGTAATAGCCTTGGAATACAGCACCGTCTGCTGGGGGTTGGGGCACAGGGTAGGAAGGGGGAATCGCTGATACATGTGCAGGCGGACACTGAGCCATTGCCATGGTTAATACCATCGTCAACGGTGAAGTTTTGCGGAGGACGTACATTTGCCTGGAGATGATCAAAATAACCCGGGATGTTGTGCCACGCCGTTTGCTCCGGTCCAGCATTGAGAGTTGCCACAAACGCGTTCTCGAGAAGCGCGTCTGCTTGGTCGTCGAGCACATAGGGTTCTCCAGCCCTGTATCCCTCGTAAGCAAAAAAATTGTCCCAGTATTGCGAATCTAGATTCATCTTGGGCTGGCGAGCTTCAGGAAGTCTTGGATAGCTTCTGTTTGACCGTCACCTGGAGGAGTCGACTGGCAGACACTCAGTGCTGGATACTTAGGTTGATACAATGCCCCCTTCAAGTATTGTTTGCCTCTTTATACTGTGAGCCATGGGTAGCAGCTATAGGTATCATTTGTCCTGTTTGGAGAAGTAACTTGAAACTGGAACGCTTCCGTACAAATGTTGAAAAAAAAACCATGCCACGAGAGACGGCTGTGCTAACATTAGCGCTGGTGCCGTTTGGTTGGCCTTGTAAATTCTTCACAGCAACATGTGGGTTAGCCCTCAGCGGGAATTGGGTTCAGGGCTGCAGCTACTAGATTAGATGAGGACTATATGATGTCGACCAAAGGGGTATGTTGAATTCGAGAACGTTCCGGTCACTAGGGAAACTTGTAACTCGAGTCCAATGCTCTGATCTCCTCTTAGAGATGGGAGTTCGGAATGACATCATCTATCCTTAGATTCAACAGCTCTTAGGATTACCAGAGTACAGTACGGTTCCGAGTCGATTATCTTTGCCAAACGCACTCGGAGAGACAGGTGCTCACAAGGATCCTAAGCCTCCATCCCACACTGGATAGCGTGATTCGAAGTTAAGAAATGCTCCCACAGACAGGCACCGTGCTATCTCAATGATTCGGTTAGTCACTAGTAGTTGTCTGGTATCAGGCGATGAATCTCTGAGCCAAATTTTGCTTAGGGTTTCGTGTTTCTTCTATAACCTTGAAACAGTAAATCCTTCCAAGACACCTGTTAACTCTGTACGGGCCCTATACGAGCGGACGGTGCCGCCCGAGGCTATCCAGGGTGAGGCGCAGATGTTGACGGCCTCGATGGTGCACCAAACAGCTGGGGTGCTCTTTGGCACCTCGGGAATCAATTACTGAGGGCTGGGACTCTCGTCATGGGGCAATCCGACATCACTAGCTTCATAAACCAGCACCGCTTCCCTTCTTCCCCCCCATTGGGCTCTATATTCTTTGAGACGGAGTTTTTTCGCCGGTCAAGCGTACCATATCACTGAGACTCAAGCTATCAAAATCGCCATGATTCGTGGTATCTCGAGTCGTACCACTTATTCTCATTCATTCAAGATGACGGAACTCCGCGACTGTCGCTCTCTAGGTATGAGCGTGAAACGTAACTCTCACAGAGGTCAATCAGGTAAATGGACAGGGTCGAGACGTCGAAGACAGACGTTCGATAATATCAAAGCTCCGCTCTCCAGACCTCGATCAGCGATATCCCATGACACAATCAAGGACAATACCAAGGCCCGGCTCTTTTGAGCAGAGCGCCTGGGAGTTTCGCCCCAGTAAAAAAGTAGAACTAGAGATCTCATCAAGCATCATCAATCGCAAATGATTCGGGGTCTCTTCCTATCTCTCCGAAATGCAGACAGATCATATCATACCATATCATATCAGCTCTGTTTGACTTGAACGTGCGCCATGAATCAAAAACCCGTCTCACACTCAAAACAGGCACTCCGAGCCCTTCATTCAGACTAGGAAGTTGCGTGCTACGCGGGTCCCCTCCTATGGCTATGCGACGTCGGTGGATAACAAGAATAAGCGCTCATGTGTCGGTTTTTTTGACCGCTGGGCGGGGTTCAGCTGGCAGTAGACAGATGACAGCTTGGTAGCTAGACCCTACTCAGTACTGCCTCTTACCCTGCTTCCATGTCACAATAGCGATAAGGGAGCTCCTTTGAGCTCAAAGTCTGCCTCGAGGTCGAGCGCCCACTAGCCGCCCGCTCTCGGCTCGTGCTCCGATAAACGGATCAATCAGTGGCGGTGCTACTAGGATGGGGCGCGGGAATTTACGTTTGTCCGAGTCGGTCGGTGGATCTTGAACGTGTCGGCGTCAAGGCGGGATTTGGCGGGATGTGCTCAATCGACTTCGACTGCGATGTTCGATATTAACGGCCCACCCACCGGCTATCGGTTAACGGTATCTCTAGCCACCCTTATCGCTTTTTTCTCTTTCACTCTTTCATTGAACGCCTAGATATAATAGCCGGTCGACCATGCAGTCGATCGGTCGGGTATAGAGTGAAAGACCTCCTTTGTGTGCTAATTAAATGTGGAACGAGTTCGCTAGATTCCCGAGCCACGAGTAGGATCCTGTACGTGGTGGTTCACTCTACTCCTCCCCGGCTATTGTGATTTGATGCTCAGGATGTAGGGTTACCGGAGTGATCGATCAGCGCTTGTGAGTTAGAAAGAGAAGGAGAAGGCTGCCAGGACAGTGAAGAAAGGTTGACCGGAGCTTGTGGTTCCAATACCTAGGTCAGTCCAGAGCGGTTAGCAGTCACGATATCTTGGCTGCGACCCTAGTAGAAAACAAAGAGAAAGAAGGGGAGGCAGCAAGGTGGGATACCAGACTACATGAGACAGCGCATCGGCCAAAGAAGATGGCTGGGTGAAGAACAAAGAGTACAAAAAGCAAAGCGAGAGACTTTAATTACAGTTCATAGATTACAGCATAGTCTAGGATGTCGTCACATTTGTCTTCACCGTGTCCGATTCACACTGACCTCTCATGCCTAGATCGCGGCCTTCCCTCCCTCGAGATCAGACTCAGGCCCGACACCCAAAATCCCCCAAATAACCTTTCCGATAACATCCACACCATGATGGGGCCAAAACCTCCTCCTCTCACAATCCTTCGCCGCTGCCTGGTCAATGACACCCGACTGCGACCTCGCTTCAACTAGCGAAGTGACAATCGGTTCCGTGAACTCTGGGTGTCCTTGTGTTGTTATAATCTGGATCCGGCTGAGAAGGCTGCCTGTCTCATCATTGGAGGAGGAAGCGGAAGGCGAGGCTGAAGACGACTCCAAGAACCTGACCATACCCTGGTTAGCACACAGTTCGCTTGATCCAAGCAATTCGAAGTTGGGAGGTGTAGAGTCCAAGGGAACATGGTCGCGATGCATCTCTTGGATGTTCTGTTGTCGTTGACATTCATTCATTGGATTCCAAGCAAGAATTGTTTAAAGGGGGTTATTCGTTTGAGCCGTTAGTTCGGATAACGAAATGGCATGGCGTCGGTGAGGTGAATTGAAGGGAGGGTGCGTGGGCATCACGTCAATTAGGATTGTATGTAATTAGAGTACAAGTAGAGGGCACGACGCACCAAAGTGTCCACGCCGAATATCTGCTTGCCTAGGTCGGTGAGGGTGATGGGTATAGGACCGATTTCCCATCTCCCAGCGTTCGGCACGCATTCTCCGCCCAGCGCACGAGCGATGATTTGGTGTCCAAAACAGATTCCTGTGTGAAGATTTTGGTGAGGACCATAGCGATATGGAAACACAGGATAGGATAATTAATTGAGCAAGATTCTTGGAAGAAGAGGTGCCCCAGGTATAGAATTAGCTGGAGAAGCAGGCTGGGGAAGTTGATCTTGCTCGTGGATCAATTGATAGAGGCCTGGGGGGCGTGGAGGCAATTCATTTACAGTTGGGCGCGCCATGACGCACCACATGCCCTGCCGCCCACATGCAAGGATCCAATGAGAATCGAGCGAGCTCTCCCGCGACCTGCAAGATGCGGCGTTTGGCAGATGTTGGTTGGGGACACGTGGAGAGGGCAGATTAGCCAGCCAGCCAGGCTGCCCAGACGTCCAGACAAAGGCAGCGAGCGAGTAAAACTCTAACGCCATGCCAAAAGAGGACAAAAGACCCACCGATCAGCTTGATGCGAGGCTTTGTTTCTGCAACGTTCTTTACAAAGGCCACTAGCTTGTTGACCCATTCCACGTTCTCGTACGCAGCCGCCGCTGAGATGCTGTATCAGCGATGAGATAAGGAGGGGTCGGAGATGGACACACGGGAGCCAGTGATGATGATACCGTCATAGTCGTCTATCTTGGCGTCGTCCGGGTATTCCTGGTCTTGAAAGACATTATATGGGTGGAGGTCGAAGCGGGGATTCTGATTCTCCTTGGAGGATATGAGAGAATCGAGGGAAGCGTTGAGGAAGCTGTGGAAAATGTCGATGTAGTCTCCGTTTTCGGCATATGTTTTTCCGGATGTTTTACCGCAGACGAGGAGGGCGAGGGCCCTGTGCTTTGTCGAATGAGAATTGGCGGACATGGACGACGAGGACAACCGGAAATTACCCGACAACGGAACGCCTCCAAATTGGGAAGAGCGGAGTCCGAACATGTCCCACGGGAAATTATCACAACAAGTCCGTGCCTGAAAGTCTCTCAAAAACGACCAACCAATACTCCACCTATTATTCCCCGACCCCCCGTGCGTCCTCCCCCCCGCCCCTTCCTGCCCGTTTTTGCTGACCCCCCCTCCCAGGCCCCGTCGTCGCCTGCCCTGGTGTCGTCCAGCCCCCACCCCCCCGGAATCACCACCCCCATCCCCCACCAGCGACAGCGACATCCACCATGCACGACGGTGTCGCCGGCGCCCAGGACACCCCCCACCAGCCAGGCGGCGTCGCCAGCGATCCAAAGGTCCTCGTAGCCAGCACCGTCGTCCTCCTCATCCTCGCAGGCACCGCGTATGTCTGGAGACACGGCTCGGGGCTTGCACACGCTGCACCTGCAGGAACCACGAGCCAAACTGACATCTCTGACAAGTCAAAGGCCGTCTCCGAGTCCACGGCGAACCCTCGCCTTCGACGTGATGTCGCGGCAAAGGCCAGGGCCACCAGCCCCCGCCCTAAAGGCTCCGCGTTCGATGGCGAGGACATCGCTGACGACGACGACGCCGCGGGAAGCGCCAGGAACCAGGAGGCTCTTGCGGGGTCACTGGGAAAGAGCTCCAGGGCAAAGGAGAGGCGGAAGCGCGGCAAGGATCCTTTGAAAGAGCTCTTGAAGCCTGGCGGGGGAAAGCTTGCCAAGGTCTTGAATGCCCCCAAGCCAAAGCTGGAATCATCATCATCTGCCGTTGCCACGAATCTCCCCCCTCCCTCGACGCGTCCCTCATCTTCCAGGCAGCAGCCGAAGTCCCCCTCGGAGGCGTCGGGCTCCTCGTCCTCCTCGACCGTTCTTCCCCCTATTCATTCCCTGAATGACGATCAAGGACCCACGTCCTTTGCACCGCCGTCCTATACGGAATCTTCTCGCTCGAGATCCCGGTCGCGTTCACGTTCGAGACCACGAAATACCCCAGATCACAATGAACCCTCCACGACACCTATGCCAAATTCATCTTCAAATTCCAAAGGCAAGAATAATAACAGTATGAATCACAGTAATTCCGACGCAGCTTCCTCGATCTCTTCCGCGTCCTCTTCGTCTACAACTGCCGAGACTGCATCCACTTCCACCGCACCTTCCTCTCTCACCTCGCCAACCAGTGATGGGGGCCATCTAGACCGGTCTGATGCCACGCCCAAAGCCGAGTTTGGCGTGTCATCGCGCAGTGCTTCGTCCTCATCCTCGTCTCGCTCATCAGGAGCTAAGCCTGCTCGTGTACCGGATCCGTGGGACTGGGACGGTGCTGGGGAAGCTACTAGCAAATCCGGCGGGGTATCTCAGGCTAAACTCTTGACGAAATCGCAACAAAAGGCTAAAGCCTCAAGTTCGGCGTCGACGACAACAGCTACCGCTGCTTCTTCGTCTGGGACTGAAGGCAAGCCGATTCCGTACGCATCTCTCGTTTCTACACCAAAGTCACAAGGCAAGAGGGAGGGAGATACTCGGGGCAGCGGGAGTGGAAGTAGCCGTCTGTCAAAAACGGGAGCAAAGAGGTTTGCTTCCGGAGAGATCGAGGAAGAGGTGGATGAAGATGAAGACGTGGTGGTAGTGGACATCGAGGAGGGAGAGGAAGGAGAAGAGGGAGAAGAAGTCCCACCACTTGTGTTCCCATCACTCAACAACCCACCAGCAGGCTCCAATGCACCCGAGTCTTCATCGTCATCCTCGTTTTCAGTTGGCCCTGCGTCCACACCCTCGTCGTCTCTTTCAAGACCCCATTCTCGAGCTTCGTCCTCCTCGTCCCATTCACACCACTCTAATCGCAGAAACTCGTCGAATTTGGCGGTACACCCGTTTAGCACGGCTGCTGGTGGATCGTCAACGTCGGGCAATAATGGCGGCGCTGGGAAAAGAGCGCCTACTCCCCGAGAATTGAATTTAGGGCTAGGTGGGAAGAGGCCTGCGACGCCCGGTACAAGCGCCGCTGGAGGAGGAGGCGCTACTTCGGCTACTTCGTCTCCCTTGCTCTCCGGATCCGCTCTGAATATCCCTTCGTCGCCTTCGTACTCGCAAACATCTTTCGGCCATTCGTCTTCGCCCAGTTTCGGAAGTGCAGGAGGAGGTGGAGGGTCGATGGCGGGAGTGAGTGCGCAGACGCAGGTTGCGTCGTTGAGAGGGGCGTTGGAGGCTTCGAGGTTGAGAGAGCAGAAGCAGAAGGATGATGTCGAAAGGGTTACGAAGGAGAGGGATATGCTTCAATGGGAGAATGGGGCTTGGAGGAGGAGAGAGAATGAGGTGAGCTATTTGTTTCCTTTCCCTCACGGGCGTTGCGTCTTTGAATTTCATTTTCCGAATGCTCCGGAAATTGACATGTTCGCTGATGCCGTACCCCTTTGATTTTGAAAATGTAGCTTCAAACCCAAGTTCAACAGATGATGCACCAGTTGCAGACGTATGCTGCGTATTTTGCGTCTATGCATCATGGACAGCAAGTGCATCCACCACCGCCTCTGCCTCCTCAATATCTCTCTTCGCCCGCTGCAGCCACCACGAATCCCACTCCACCAACCGTGCCTTCCGATTCAGGCACGCAAAGTGACGCGGTGCCTCTCCACGATGACGCGACCCAAACCGACGGCGACGAAGTGAACATTGTCTCGTCGATTAATGATAATAATAACGATAACGACACATACGGGGGCAATAGTGGAGAGAGGGAAAGTAAAAGTGATAACGATATTAGTGGGGCCAGTGGGGGATCGACGATGTCGGTGCCTGATAACGCCATTGATTCGGAGACTTCTTCAACGTTGGAAGCAGCTTCTGAGGCGAAAAAGGAAGTCGGAGATGTGGAGACGGTGGTATCTTTGTCTCATGAAGCGATTAGGGACCGGGATGACCCTGCTCAGGAGGATGGGAGTGATACGACGCCGCCTGCGGTAGCTCCTCAACCGACTGCGACTTCCTCTTCTTCCTCATCAACATCCTTGCCCGCCTCTTCCTCGTCGTCGTCGTCACAGCAACAGCAGCGACAACAACCCGGTCTTCCTCCCCCACTCCCTATTTCCGCTGTACACCCACAAGCACCTCTATTCCCTGGTTTGATGTCCCCCGTCTTGCATTCACCTATGGGTGGTATGTTCCCGCATTATCCATTGCATGCTACCCAGCCTGTTGGCTTCGGACCGCATCATCACGGATTTCCTGGACCTCCACCATTTCCCTTTCACCTGCCTCCAGGGTATTCACCTCACATGCAAGCAGGTGGGATGCCTCTCTCGCCGACTGTGCAATCGACGTTTGGAAATGTAGGTCCTAGACCTGCTACACCGCAGAGTCCGGGGTTCGGAGCGCCTAACCCGTTTGTGGTTTCCACGGCGGCTGCGACGGCGGCGTACCAGGCTAACAGGCCCGGGACGCCCGGGATGGTGAATGGACTTCCTCCACCTCCGCCTTTGCCGAATGGGTACCCTTATCATCATCCTATGATGTCTTCCTTTGGATCTGCTGCTCCTCTTAATAGTAGCGCTAGCGCTCAGCAACAGCAACAGCAAAGTGGGAGTGGGAGTGTATCTCCTGATTTGAGTGGAAGCCCGGGGTTGGGAAATTCGACTGCGAGTTTTTTGATGCAGGCTAGTGAGAGGGGGAGGAGGAACGGGTTGGGGAGTGGGCTTAGTCGGACGAGTAGGAGTCGAGGGTCGGTATCGTCGATTTTGCTACCCGATCATGGAATTGGGACGAGGAGAGGAGGCGGAAGTGGGAGTGGGAGCGGGACGCCTGGGAAGCCGGGTTCTAACCCCCATAGTCATAGTGGGAGTGGGAGTACGAGTGAGAATGAGGTTGAGCGGGAGGAGGGTGAGGATGATGGAATTGGAGGAGGGCTTAGCGAGTTGTTGGCGGATGCGATTTTGAAGAGGCCGGAGAGTATACGGTTGCCTGGGCCAGCGCCTACGAGGAAGGCGAGTGGTAGTTTTATCAGGGCAGGAGCGCCTGGTAGTGTCGAGAGCCATTCTACTACTTCTGGCTTGGGATTGGGGAGTGCAGGGGCGGGGAGTGTGAATCCTAATGGGATTTGGAATGGCTTCGGTGCGCATGGTGCGACCACGGCGAAGGATTTGACGAATGCTGTGGACAATGGGGACGAAGGTGAAGACAAGAGGGAAATTGGGGATGAGGAAGAGTTTGTGTTTCCTTCGTTGACCGAGATGGGACATGTTGTAAGGACAGGCCAAGGGTCGGCGGGAGCTTCGTCACCGTCGCTATCAACGCCTCATCTCTCGACCTTGACCCAGCTATCGTCCGCTTCGCCAGCCAAGAATGCCGTTGCAGAAGAACGATCGGAGGAAGGAGTCGCGAAGAGTGAATCGGCACCGGTGCTTTCAGGATCGCTTGTGGAGCCTGAGGTTTCGCTCTCGAGCTCTTCGTCTTCATGATGACTCGTAACTTCCTTACTTTGCCAATTTCCGGGGCGTTCTTGCCTATGCCTCTTCATGCCGTCTTAGATAGACACCTTTTTTCCTAATTTCGCTCGTCTTCTCAACCTGCCATGCCACTCACTGACTGGAATCTCCACCTTGTCTGTTGTTTATGTACACGCGGATCTTTATTTGTTTTCTCTCTTTTCTTCTACCTTTTCCTTCCCACCCTTCCTTACACACCATCCCTTTCTACCACCTGTTACGACACAACATACCGTGACGAACGATATCTCGTTTAATGATTAAACGTTCGGCTAATGCACTACACCCCACCCACATGATATCATATATTATCTTCATACCCCTTTCCCTCTCCGTCCCTCCCTTATCTTATTCTTCTCGAATGCCACGCGGAGTCAATTTTTTCACTTTGCCTTCACTTTCATTTGACGCCACTCATTCTGTTTCTTCCTCTCATGCGCATGGCAATCTCCCCTCCATATCCCTTGTTCGCTCGTTTTCCCGCTATCTTCTTTGGTTAGTCTAATTGTTCAAAAATGGAAAGAAATTGAATGCGGCACTCGTGTCGAGACTGACTATCGGGGGTTACCGTGAGTTTTGAGTTTGTCTGAGTATTGGGCTGGTGCCTTGGTGGGATTTGAAGGCAGAGGAAGGAGAGGACGAGAGGAATGCGGCTAGAAGTTCCCTCCCCTCCCTCAAAGATAGCCAATTTTCAGAAACGGCTAGTCTCGAGCCTAATTTGAACGGACAGGTGCAGCCTCTTACTCTTGTTCTAGGACGCGTCCACTTGGATCGCTCCCCACTCATCTACCACGAGATTGAAGCACAATGTTGTACCCAAAGATTTCCGAAGCGGAAGAATCGCACAGAACTACGTTCTCCAATTGAAACAAGATTGAGAAAAAAAACCCTTCACTTGAAGAGTTCAAGCGGGTTAGGCAAGGTTAGGCGCCCAAACATCGGACAAAAAGATCTCACGAAACTGGATGACAGTCAAACCTTTCTCTACATCACCGATGGCAAGAAACTTCGACCGTGCTCACGATTTCCATATCGACAATTTCAACGTTCTTGGTCCACCCCCTGCGAACCCACTAGAAAGTAAGTCGTGTATACCGCTCAGTCGAAGCTTTTGATTGACTCCCAGCGCTCTATGCAGAGCTTGAGGCCAAAATCGCATCAGGCGCCATCCACGACTCCGCTGAGCGCTGCGATGCTCCGAAGTGCCAACCAGAAACCCGAGTCGCCGTTCAAGACGACCTGTACCACTGGATCGTCGACGGTGACAGAACGTCAGAAACCCCTAGCAAGATTAAGTGGGTTACGGGGCCTGCAGGCTGCGGAAAGACGGCCATTATGGGATCGTTGGCAGACATGTGCGCCGCGAATGGTGTATTGGGCGCGACCTTCTTTTTTGCCTCCTGGTCAGCGTCAATCGGCCGGCGCAGGAAGACTGCCTTCGTCCCGACCATTGCATATCAGCTCGCCCAGCACCGAGACGATCTCGGGGACGCCATCGTCACTGCTATTGAAAAAAATCCAGCCGTTTTCGGGAAAAACCTCCATGTACAAATGGAAGTTCTTGTTCTGGCTCCCCTCCGTGAGGTTGCCGGTCGGTCAGATGGGCTGGGGCCACAGGGTGCAATCATCGTTGACGGGTTGGATGAGTGCGAGGCCGAACAATACCACGACACCACGAACACTGATTCACGGGGGAACCCTCCACGACAGAGCGCGGACGATCAGTTGGAAATCCTCAGAGTTCTTCAAGCAGCATCGTCGGATTCATCTTTTCCCTTCCGTATCCTCATCGCCAGTCGCCCCGAGCGTGTGTTTCGCGAGTTCTTCGATCCCGAAAGAAATCTCGCTCCCGCTGCTCACAAGCTCGATCTGCACGCAGATTACAAGGCTGACGCCGACATCGCCCTTTTTTTGGAAGCCCAGCTCAATCTCATTGGCCGTCGATACACACTTCCTCCCTCGTGGCTACCGCCGAGCGCTATCGGAACCTTGGTGCAGAATGCGTCTGGGCAATTCATCTACGCCGCAACCGTGATTCGGGTTCTCAATATGGATCATCAAGAGCCCCCAAAAGCTTTACTCGATGCAATTTTGAAGATGGAAGCGAGCGGAGCCTCCAATCCATTGGAAGCCCTGGATCAATTGTACTCGTACATCCTGAACTCGAGCCCACATCCAACCCTTTCAGTTATGTGGGTTCGTAGTATTGAGATTTTGAATACTCTGAGCGGAAGCGATCGATGCTTGATTGCCTCCAATATACACCTGCTCTTACAAACGGACCCGGAGAGAAACGAGGCAGAGCACTTGCTCGGAAACTTTCACTCACTGATTCGGATCCCACCTCCCAGCGACCAGGCGACAATGACATACGAATTCTACCACAAATCCCTGGTCGACTTCCTCGAGGACCCTGACCGCTCTGGAAAGCTGTATGTAGGGGGTGATGAAGTAGGCAGGTTCATCTGGGACGCGTCTGTTCGGGCGTGTGCAAGTGGGTTGCTTCTGCTCATCCTGTCTTTTTTTCCTACACTAATAGTTTGATCACTAAGGGGCCTGTGACTCTCATTTCTCGTACCCAGAAATCTTTCTTATCTTTTTGACCCACCTCCCGGGATTAAGCTGGGTATCTTGCGGCAGTGCACACTCAAAGGTCCTTCCTACATCGGCACACGTCAATTGGTGGGTCTCCTTGCTCATGGAGCACAAAGAAATTTCCATCTGGTGGATCTTCCGGGATATTCACAGCTCGGTGCGTGCAGTCGGCGATCTTTCATCGGCAAAAGCTCAATCTCCCTTTCACTTTTAGTGCCCCTGGTATCGCTGTAGGACGGCGTGTAAGGTTTGGAGCCGTTGCATCCTGCGTCGCCTGGGATCGGCTACTTGGGTTGCGCCTGGAGTGCTGTGGCCGCGTCGGATGCCCCAATCTCGCAGCGATCGATTTAATGCATTAGTTCGGAAGGCGAATAATGCTAAGAAGGGGATGCTCTAAGCTCGCACATCGCAACTACCGATCTTCATTGAAGTTCTCATACTTTCTACTCCGACCTTTTGCAACCAATAAACTCATTTGTCAACGCAGGCCTGTCATAATAAAGGACTACGGGAAGCATTCAAATCTTCGCAACACACAATCATAACTGGCTCATGCACGAACGCGCGAGTAATACATAGGGTCAGTTTATTTAAAGTACGACGTTGATAGGAGTGCATCCAATTGAAAGGGCGCCGTCTTTAAAACAGAGGGATTAGCTGAGCCACACGGATGAGTAGCACTTCGGCGACGTACTGAGTAGGTTGCTCTTGCAACAGAGTCGGTGTTCCGAGGGGCTTGGGTTAATATGAGTTCCCACTGAGCACCAGAAGTGAAAGTACGAGACAGAAACTTACCAACTAGTCTTCACACCGAGAACAGGAAGATCGAGGGCTCTGCATGTGGATCCGACCACCCCTTGAAGGCCCTTGACTTTGATACCGAGAAGGGCCAGAATGGCCTTGGCCCGCACGTCGACAGCGTCAGGAACTGCGATGTCCTCACAGCAAACTCGAACGCCTCGAGTGCACTGGAAGACCGGATTGTCAGCTTGTGGGCCCGGGGCAGCAGCCACGACGAGGAAGTAGCAAGTCGAAGCCGCAATGGAGAGGAAAGGAGTGGTCAGCTTCATTGCGGGGGGCTTGAGGGTTGGAATGAGTGTGGTATAGCTTTCGATTGGTCGATTGGCGAGGGCTGGGTTTTTAGATGGGACGGAACGCGTACTCGAATATCCCCTGGGACATTTATGCGGTCAGGTCGGCCAAGCATATGAGAGAGATGCATCCAAACATGCATTCGAAAAATGCATCTGCCAGAGTCAGCTACTGAGGAATAACTTGTCCGATGCCTAAGAGGCAGCTCCCGTTTCAGGCACAAGCCATGTATGCTCTGAGCAAATGGCAAACGGTCCAGGAACTTGGACCGAAATCTCAGTGGAGTCATGCTTGCCATTCATGGATGTGGATCGTCGGAATGGAATGCCTGAGGGATGCATTCAAGCTGGGAGGAGCAATGTCAAATCTTCGATGTGCGAAGGTAAATTTTTGGCCGGACGTTTCTTTGCTGTTTCGCTGCAGTGCCTCATCATCATAAAAAACTCAGGTTGCATATCTGGTAGGTATGGTGGAGTATGGTAAGAGATGTGCAGATCTGCGGCGGGC
>JAMZDL010000299.1:0-18870 GCA_027579765.1 Candolleomyces efflorescens
AGACCGAGTGAGGTTTAATCGTTATCATCGCGAAAAGTGAGTGTACAATTGCGTAAACGAACTCGGTCGTATCAGCGCGTCTGAGAAAGCGCTTGAACTTGATTTAACGTTTACTCGTATTCCTGCGTACGCGCATTTGAACCCTGGGGACCTGAATGAGGTGCATACGACGTTTTCGGGGTTGGTCGCTGCGATCTTGCGCCATAATACACGACACCTTCCTGGTGGGTCTGGGATAACGGCCGCGGTGATGGCCCCGTCGAGGTTTGAAAAGGAGATGGAGCCTGGGCAGCAGTTGGCCTGTTTTGATTTCTTGTACTATGTCACGGTGACGAGTGGGTTGGAGAGGTTCGAATTTGAGAAGAGGTGGCCGCCGGTTTGGTTTATGGTTGGGAGGCATTCACGGTTTACGGACCAGCTGATGGAGGTTGGTAGGGGGTATCTGAGGAGGGCGTTGGGGTTGGAGGGAGCCAGTGCCAATACTGGTCATTTGCCACCGGTGAGTACTATGTTCGTCCTTCATCTAAGTGATCGACTGACGGATTGCTTTTCGGATGCGAAATTTAGATCATCACCGTCCATATTCGTCGAGGATGAAGGGTGCCTCTCCCGCAGACAAAACCTCACCAGATTCTGGTCCGAAATGACCTCCTATGGCCGGTCGAAGACGGGGCGAGTCCTTCAAGGAACCAGTGTGAGAGTGGGGCATAGCAGTCCGAGTACTAGGAATTGGCATGAGCATAACTCGGAGGGAGGTGGTAGTAAAGACGCGGTTGTTGCAGAATGAGTGAGGTATATTTTTATCTGTGCATCCTTGAGAGACTCAGCGCTGATGCTTTTGAACCAGGATTGCGACCATTCTTCGCAAATTCGCTCAATAAATTGTCACTTTCAGGAGAGAAGTTGCACGCTCCCGGGGCTGTCATGGACCATGGGCCGAGCGATTATCCATTCTAGTGACCGCCGCCTTCCCTTTCAATTACGCCCAAGCCTGACATCCAGAAGGGATGCCTACTAATCGTAGAGCGCGTCTGGAAGCTTTTTCACGATTCCGACTGCTTCTATCGAAGGGGAGGGTCTTGCTTCTGTCATCGACCCGGAATGCTTGGCAGATCGGAGACAAGCAACAGGATAGTCAATGCACAGGACGAGGTTTATTTTGTCGATTCTGAGAAATCACAAGAGCTGGGCGGAGCCGATAATAGCACGGGGAACGTTTGGACCGAGTAATGGTAACCAAATTATTGCCATAGGTTATCGCAGTGTCTGACTTATTCTGCCACTTCTTCTCCTCCAGGATCGGAACTGGTTTTTTCGGTGGTCCATCGAGGACTCTTCGATATCTCCACGTTCAGAGACTGCCAGATACCTCTCCATTGAAAACCGAACTCTGGAGAGCAGCAACAACAATCTACTCCTCAAAATCACTCAAGCCTCTTTGCAAACACCACATTCGTTTCTGATGCTATCGGATTCAAGCCAGGAAGCGCGTTGTCAGTGGGAACGTGCTGGAGACGGGTGACAGTGCCCTGGTGTTCGCGTTGCAATTGTAGGTTTGACCCTCAGTTGCCTTCCCTTTAGTTCATTCTAACCCATTCTGAAATGTTACAGGTACGTCGACAATGAAAGATCGCATGATGGCTGCCGTCCTCCTGCAGCACGCCTCCGCATACTTACCCCAGCGGTTGTCATTCAGCACTGGACTGCCAATCCCCTCCACGCCTCTCCCACCTTCAACGCTCCCAGCCCCTTCACTGCCATGTCGCATCCTCGGCTTTGGAGCCCACCGCACTGTCAGGATGAACGCAGGCGCAGTGGAACACTACTGCTGTTGCGCGTCTACCGATTCCCTAGCCCAGCTTTCCGTCTTCGATCAGAGCGCGTCGTGCAGGATATCATCAGGATGCAAAGCGGTGCTCCCCGTGATCCCTGCGGCGTCGGGCTGCTGAGGCTCGGGTTTTGGCTGCCTCAAGGATGAACGAGAAGGCTGCTCTGCTGCAATGGGGGGTGGAGGCGGACGATGGTGGCATGACGCGTTACAAGGGAGGGAAGGGGATGGTTGGGAGGACCTGGGCTTCTTATCCTGGCCAACCCCATTGAATAGCGGCAGCGCTAGGGCTGCACTTTCAGCAGAAATTGCTGGGAACATGACAGGCGACTCGGAAGAGAATTGGGAGGGCGAGGCGGGTGTCATCTATGCGGCATTCGACTGCAGCAGCCAATTTAGGCTCGTATGAGGCAGTCGTCGAATGCAAAATCTCCTCAACGAGGAATTCGAGTGTGGTTTCGAGGTCGCGGACTCGGAATGAATGCATCAGCCTCCTCTTCAACCTGGGAGGTCTTGGGTTCATTTTCGAGCCCACTTCCTCTGAGTTTACGCAGAGGTTGGTGCCCGACCTTAACTTTTCATTCTTCCCTCGTAGACCAAGTAGCTACCCGCACAACGCTTAGTAGTACTAGTAGTAGTACTAGTAGGACTTTACCAGGTACTTACGAATCAATTCGAATCTGAATTGACGATAAGATCTGGATGATGGCTGAGTCCTGCCAAGGCTGGACCGACACGTTGCTGGCAAGTGTGTCAACTTGTTGACGTTGATCGGTGGTACTAGTGGCAAGCTTCAGTTTCAGTAGTACCTCTTCTGAAAACATGAAATCCCGAGGTCGTGTCCTCAGGAGCTCGCAACATTGTATCAAGCATGGGAAGGTCGGCCACGGTAGACTGCTGTCAGTACTCTCGTATAAAAAGGCTCTCAGTGTGTGGTCCCGCCTGTCTAACCTTTAGTCTCTCCCTACCATCATGCCTCAAACGACACTCCCTGCACCTCCCCCTGACGGTCAAGACAAGGAAAACGCGCAGCCTCCGTCACGATTCGGTACTGTGCGCCCAGAGAGCCCTTTACCCGTGACAGGAAAGAGATCTGGGGGTCCCTTAGATTGGCCAGCTCGAAAGAAACCGTGAGTTTCTCGGCCTGTTCATCATCCTGTTTTTTAATGGCGGATGACTTTTGTAGGATGGTTACGGACCCCCTCGTCCACCACGGGCGTCACTTCGGGCGTACTGTATACGCTTTTGCCAACGTCCATGCGTTGATCCTCGCTGGCCTTTCTGCGGAAGAGCAAGACCATGACGCTCCCCCTGAATCTCGCGTGTATGTTTCCTTTCTCTCCGATTGACATTGTCCGTGACTGACAGTCGTTTATAGGGTGAGGCGGGATCTGCGTATTTACCTGAAGCTGTTAGAAATGGTACCGGGATTGGAAGAGAAATTGATGAACGCAAGTTCCGAGGAGGTGGTTTCCATCGCCAGCATGGTACGTCTTCCTTCCTAGTAGCCCACGCCGTATGTACTGATTGTTTTGATCCTCAGCTTCAGAAGGGAGCCAACAGCTCTCGCTCCGATGACACACGAAGCTTGAGAGGGGCGATATTGGAGTGGATTGTTCCTGTGCAGGGCGAAAAGCTTGATCCCGTGCTCAGTAGGAGCAGCAAGCTAGATCGCGGCTTCCACCATGAGCGCACCGGTCTTTTGTTATGCCCGCCAACGCTAGATTGGTCAAACAAGGAGTATGTACACATTTCATTCTCAATTCTCCGCGTTCTGACGCCTTCGCCAGGGTCAAGACTAAACTTCGGAATAAAGAGATACTTCCCTCCGGTGCAGACTGGCCCCGGTTCCTTTACCTTGACGAGAAGTTTGAGAAGGGAGACCCATGGAAAGGATTATTTCGCAGTCGAATTTTAATTCAGGTGTGACCATTCTTTCTTCAGTGTCCGCGCTACCTAACTCTTCTTTCCCAAGGCATTCAAATACATATTCACGTCCCCCAGTTCGACAGAGGACGTCCCTCGCGCTACTCGCTCCGGCAATGCACGAATTCATGGAATGACTCGCGTAACTCCTGCATCCCTGGCTTATGTCGCTACCCAGGTAAGTCCTCCGGCTCAGGGGCGTGTGTTGTACTGATCCGATGCTAGGTTCGATTTGCGCTATGTTCGAGCAGCGTCTTTTCTCGGACTGACAGGGAGTCGGACTCTGAGACGTTCTACCAGACAGTCCTCGAACTGTTGGAGGACCCCGAGGAGGAGGAAGAGGTGAAGGAATTGCTAAAGTTCTGGGACCAGTCAGTTCTTCTCCCGATTTTACGTTTGAGAGTATTCCTGATGCCGCTGTAGACGAATTTTCCCCGCCGCTGCCCACGCCGCGCGCATTCCCCCTCAAAACAGCGCACTCGGCATCATCAAGGCCAAGCGCGCAGCAAAGCGCGCGGCATTGAACCAGCAATCCGTCAACAATGGCAGAGCTCCCCAGGAGTAAAGGCATATTCAAGATTTTTCGCCTTTTTTCTATCTTTTATTTTTTTGTTCAGTCTGTATCACTCTTATAAACCAATATAACGTTCCCTTGAATACTGCAACATGCCAGGGCCTCGCGGAATGGTTAAATCCTCACCCATTCATCTCTGCCCTGAGATTTGTCATCATATTCATCAGGCAAGCTTGTGTTCGACAAGTGCATTTCGTGGTACCCGCACTTTCTTGAGGCCTCTGCGCATGAGATCTGATCAAGCAATGTGGTCTACGGAAGGATTGGCGCCCATCACAGCCTTCGACCGAGCTGCACGGTTGATCATGGGTTGTCATCAGAAACGCTCCGTTCATTTTAAGAAATCAGCTAGAGATTTTAAAGTATTGTCATGGCTCACACCACGAGCTAGTTCGGAGGAATTTCTCGCTATGTAATCACTTACCGGCGAGGCAATACTTACACCTCTGAGAAGTTCTCGTGCTGGTGACTCGGTTGATCAGCGGGTTGTCATCAGAAGCGCTCCGCTCAATTTAAGACATCAGTGAGAGGTTTTAAAGTATTGTCATGGCCCACACTGCGAGCTAGTTCGGAGGAATTTCTCGCTTTGTAATCGCTTACCGGTGATGCAATACTTACACCTCTGAGAAGCTCTCATAGTAATGACTCCTGTCGCGAACATCGCAAGTTCTCTAAGCCTTCATATTGCCTTGGTGACCTTGAGGTTTTCATCCACAAGCCAAGAGTTTGCGAGCATATACTTGCATATCTGGAGAGTGAGTATTGCATATGCTGCCAATCGTCGCCAGGCTTGCTGAGTTTGCGTTCACCACAGACAGCAATTGCCCATATATGGCCTGATGCGCCTGATGACCCTGGTCAAGGCCTGAAGACTTCCAGCAAGTACATGAACTTACGGCGCGTGGTCAACTACGACAGCCGTTGATACATTGAGGGGTTCACAAAGAGCAAAGGTGCGTATATTGGCTGGTAGATATTGCGAGTGGTCGCAAGCTCTGCAAGTGAACGTAATGCATGACACTGATTATGCATTTGATAAAGCGGACTCGGGCTTGAAAAGTTGGCAAAGCCTTGCAAACAGTGTCCGTGTTATACTTCTTGTCAAGTTCAAAAGATTTGGATAGTGAGGTAGACATTATATGTAGAATAAGACATCTTGACTTTGGGGTGCTCACAAGGCGAGAACCTCCTTAAATGCAGTTATCAGTTGGTGTGCCAGACTTGGATACATTTCGTAGTTTATCGGTCAATATCTATTTATCTAATGGTAAACAAAGGTTTATGGGAGCAGCACCAAAACCCTGATGTGAGTCAGGCCCAGATAAATGAACTCGGAGCGAAGTCGAGTCCGCAGACGACTCGCTTTGTCGCAACAAAGGCAGGACATTCCGTTTAAGGAGACCAGACGCAATGCTTGCATTCCAGGTATAGAATTGGGTATGATTGTGGTCCTCGAGGCTCTGCCTGTTCCAACTAGTGGAGACCATCACGATCGTTTTAGAACCGGGAACCCAACCAGCAGTGGAGAGAAACAAAGTTGAGGGAGCGATGGAGTGTGAAATGAACAGCCTTCAAGACATCATTTTGACTGTTTTATAAAGCAGGTGAGGGAGTCGTGTCGCCGCAATGAAAACGTCGGTGAGAGAGAGAGCCTGAGGCATGGAAGTAAACAGGAAACCCTGAGCGACGCGCGAGTCGGCAGTGCCAGCAAGGCCTGTGGGCGTGAGAACCATGCCGACTGATAAGATAAAGTCATCCCGACATATTTTTGCGTGTGTCCAAGGGTCCGACTCCAGCGCACGTTGACCTTGACCCAAAACTACCGCGTACAAAAATAATATAGGACCAAACTCCGAATGTTGACTCTCGATGAAGTAGATATGTTACAAATTGGTCGTGACGCAGAGCAAGGGCTTGGTGAATGAAAGTATGCATAGTACACTAAAAGTACAACAGCTATCAAACCTTGGTGAGCGAGAAACATTGACATAGCGGCGGTCACGTCAATCCGATTCGATATCAAACCCAAGCATCTCCCAGGTGGGCCCAGCCTCTGGGAAATTGGATTTCGAACAAAACCTCTTGACTCTGACCTCGGAGTCCCGCTGGAATTTCTCGGACATCCCCTTCCTCGCCGCCCAAGGGCGCAACATGAACACTGGCAAATCTGGCACAAGTAACAAGAGGTCCAGGATGTCTACAGCGTTGGTTGGGCTGTTGTCGTTTCCCCATAGCTGCAACTTGGAAAGCAGGAGAGTGAGGAATGGAACAACGGGTAAGTCGTCGATCCAGATGATGTTGGAAGATGCCAAGTTGAGGGGGTTCGCGGTGTTCGGCACCAGGATCTCAACTTTGCATTTTCGGTTGCTTCGGAGGAAGGTAGGCCCAGAGAACTTGTAAAAGAGGTTTTCCTTCTTCCATTCAAATTGACTCGGACACGCTTGAAATAGGGATTGCTTCAACAAGGAAGGTGAAAGAGAGACATAGCCTCGCAGGGCAAGGATCTCCAATTGCTGCTTGTTGTGTCAGCCGCTGCTGCGTGTTGAGATCGAAGGGGTGACGTACCTCTGGTACCGGAGTTTCACCGTGACTGTAAAGCTGGGACGCGGCGCTACCGACGAGAGCACACTCAACCCCGAACCCTCTCAACAAGCTCACAACTTGTCTAGCAGCGAAGTCCGACACTACGCTGTGCCAGTGGCCATGGTCGTCTGGTTCTTCTGGCACGACGCTGAGCGTCTCTTGAACAATCCCTGAAAGGTCCTCTGAGGCACCCCGATCCGATCCGTCGTCGTCGCTCTCAATATCCCTGCCTGCCTCGTCTGGGACGTCAGGGAAGTCCTGCGACGGCGAGAATGCCGTCGTGAAGACGGAGTGGTCGATTCCACGGGCAATCCAATCCTTTTTTGCTTTAGGATCCACCTGAACATGTTGTGGGATTATAGCCAAGATATCTAGAGATCGCCACAAAGGCGACAGCTGCTGGAGCGGGGTGCGACCACATGCGACAAGGCATTGGCTGATAAACTTCGCAGTTCCTTTCGACAATCGGGTTGGCGTGGGGAGTCGGGAATGAGCAATAAATTGCTCGAGGAGAATGGCGTGGATAGGGAGCACTGGGACACCTGAAATGCGAGTGATCTCGCTGAAGTCTTCGAGGATTGTGGGGGAGGAACCACCATTCAGAATGAAGATGACACGGCAGGGTTTTCCTTCGGCCGCACGATCTGACGGGAAAAATTTCAGTCGGTGCGCAAGGTGCCCGTCGGATTTTGTGAAATATCCGTTGGAACATTGCGATCGGCGGGGGGATAACACGGCGGCGCAGATACCCTCGAGCGTAACATTGTCCTCATGATTCACGATCACCTTGATTTCCTGATGTCCGACGTAGATGAGGATCGGCTCTGGGGACGTAAGTCCACTCAAGGCTCACCTTAGCAGCTCGATTCGTATTGAGATGGAGAGCGAGTGCGCCTTTATGCGTAAGCGCAGCCTGTATTCCAAGATCACGAAGGATCGGAAAGAGCGCTTCTGAAGCATTCTTTCGAAGAACTGCGTTGAGCGCCTTTCCACCGCCCATGGTGAGACCGAAAATTACCAGGGGCGAGAGAAAGATGGAGAAGTAACAGGTACAAACCTCTCCACATATCCGTTTATATGTCGGGACGACATCAACACGAGGCAATGGTGCCACGCACAGTCCACCGAAGCCAAGGTGTCTTTTGCTCCCGGCCGTAAGTACAACTGCGAAAATATAGTATATATGCTGAACAAAGAAATACCGTCTGCCAGTGCAAGGAAAATCCCTCTCGTCGGTTCTTTCCTGGACACTAAGTCCAGGTTTATGTTTGTACTCACGTTTTTGAAATCGAATCGCCTTTTTTTCCGCTACATTTATTTCCATATGGGTTTAAGTCACATGTTCATATCGTATGTCTGCATGATCTTCTCCTCTATGTTGCTTTCGTAGTGTTTCGTAGTGGCGTCGTCTAGTTCATTCAATCTGATTAGCTCGTTCCTCAGTTCCTGAGACTTTCTCTGAGTGATCTTGCTCGCAGGGAACCATCTTAGAATCAATAACCCGTTGAGGGCCGATGTCCTTGAAATCATGACATATGCTCCTTGCCCTCTGGCAGACGCTAGGTCTATGATTGCTTTTCCCAGTGTTCGTCCTTGACTTTTGTAATCTGTGATTGCGTATGCTGGCACTATCGGTATCTGCATTCGTTTGAAGGAGTTTGCTTTTATGTTTCGTCCTTGGACTGCGAATTGGATGTGAATCGGTCTTTCAAACACTGGAACCACTCCGCTTGGCAAGTTGGGCGCACGTATTTTACAGTCCTTGACGGCTACATATACCACATCTGCTCTTCTCAGCCCGTATTGGTCGGTTTTGAAGTTGATGCCGTGTATTGTCCCCTCGGTACCGTTGACGATCTTGAATGGCACCGATATGTTTTCTGTAATCATAACTTTCATTCCTATGAACATCGGTAGCTTCCCCAGATGATCTTTCGTTAATCTTGCAGGTAGACTTCTGAGCATAGTCTCAACTTCGTTGGGAATTTCTTCTTTTCCAATCGTGTCTGTGGAGTGGTATATATGGACTTTGTGACCTATCCGATGTGCGTGGGCCTCGATAAGTTTGATATTCAATGCGTCTCTTATCGTCTTGTTTCCTACTATCACCATGGCGTCTCTAAATGATTCCAGCTCGGTAGGGTTGTGCTCGAAGACCGATGATAGCTCCCTTCTATACAGGTGATCCAGTACCGTTGATCCCTCGATCGTGGTCTTCTCTATCCCGCTTTGAGGCTCTGAGTTGGCCCTCATTGCTGCGAGTATCTTTGCCAGAGTAGGGTCGTTCTGCTGCCTCTTGTTTTTGCGTAAGATCACTACTCTATTGACCTGCCGCCATAGGAAGATGCCGGACAAACTGTTGAGACCATCCGCGTTCTTGGCTTCGGTGAAAGACGGTCTTTCTATGATCTGGTGGCTGAACAAGCTCGGCTGCTTGGGCGGTGTTAGTTGAAGAAAGTCTCCCATAAATATGACATTTATCCCTCCGAACGGCTTTCCAGCTTCCGTCTTGTCGTCTCCTCTTGCATGCCTTATTCTGGTCGATATTTTGGCCATGAACTGAGCTCCTATCATGGAGACTTCGTCTATGATCAGAAATTTGACTTCCTTCCATTCGCTTATGAGCCTTTTGGTGATGCCGTTTCTTTTTTTGGACGTGTTAATTGATAAGAGGCTGTGAAGCGTTTGGCCCCCTATTAGCGATGCTGCTATCCCAGTCAACGCTCCTAGTCTGAGAGTGTTCTCCATATCCAGTAGCTTGAACAGCATGACTATGGTGTTGATCAGGTAGGATTTCCCCGTGCCACCTTCTCCGCCGACATACATGAGTAGCTGCTCTTCGTTCTCTATCGCTTGCTGTGCGATAATACCGAACGCTCTTAGCTGTTCCGGGTTCTTATCCAGCAGCCTTTTGTTGACCAGCTTCTTGACGATGTTCCAGGGTGAGTCGTATCCTTCTTTCTCCAGTTCTCTTCGGATTTCTTGAACCGTGTCTATTTTTGCGTCCGGCCGTCTCTCTGTCCTCGTTTCGTTGTTCGAGGGGATACCTTCATCGTCTTGAGTACTCTTTTTCCGGTATTTGTTAACGGTCATGTACTTTCGTTGACTGTTGATCGAGTCTGCGTTGTTGCGAGGGCTGGCTATAGTCTTTTCCTTTGTCGTCGAATTATCTATATTTGAATCTTTGATGCAGCAGCTGAACATTGTCGTCGTTTCTTGTCTCATCAGTTTCTCCATAGTCAGATGGTGATCCCTTTCTATGTAGTCTGTCTCTTCGTCTATCAGCTCGTAAACGTTGCCTTCTGTGATCGGTCCTTGCGTGGTCTCGACTTCCTCCGTGTCGAGATTGATCGTGTATAAAGGGTGTTGATATCTTCTTACTTCCCTTTGTCTTGGTCTCTGATCTCTAGCTTGCTTCGCTTCGGGGAGTAAGGATAAGTTCTGTATTACTTTCCTTTCCCAATTTTCGATGCCGCTTTCCAAACTATCCAGAGTTTGCGTCCAAGTATCCCCCTCCGCCTTCAGGTTCTTCGGATCTCTCCAAGGTTTGAACAATATAACCATCTCTCTTGCCCATTCTTCCTTTTCCTCCTCTGTACCGTTTCGCCTCTTCAGGTTTGGTCCTAGTAGAACTGGAATCGCTGGTACTGATCGCGTCTTCAGCCGGTGAGTGGATTGCTGAGGGTGGGATGGCGATGAAAAGTTTTCTTCCGTGCTCGTTCGTTTGCCTGCGCTCTTTTGACACACCCGGATCGTCCATGCTAAGTGTTTGTATAGTCCCATGGATGCGAAAGGCTCCGACACTGGTCTGTATATATAGTCCATCAGTTGATTGGATGCCGAAAAGCCCTGTTTGATTGGCGATACCGATAACTTTAGGTTTGCTATTGCGATTGGAAGGGACGGGTCGCCTGCTGGTTCTTCAGAGCCGTGGGTTTCCTCGTTGGCGATCGAAGAGTGCGCATTTACATACGCCAGAATTTCAGCCCAATTCACTGATTGAAACGTTTCGCACGTATAGTTTTCTTTTAATCCCAACAGGAAGCTCATTACTTGGGGATGTGAGAACTCTTGGTGGCCGAGCATGCTGTTCACGGTGATCGTCATTGCTCGTCTCGCTTGCTCCTCGTCCAGAGTTGGGAGGTCAGTTAATCCTTTGCGGTTGTACATTTTTATTGCGTACGAGAGGGCAGCCAGACCCGCGTACATGGATAGAGGGGGTTTCGTTATGTAGTCTGTGACATAGTACAGGAAGGCTTTCGCGTCTTCACCTGTGCCGATGAATTTGAAGTCCGTGTTGCATTTCATCAAGAACGTTGTCGTCGGGTTGTATGATGTCATTTTGGCATGTCTTCTTCGCGTGGTTATTGCTCCCGTCTCCACGTCTATTGCTGTAGTCGGGCATTTAGACCCGTCCATCCCGAACCTACAGTTCGCTGCAGTCTTTGGATCACCTGGTCGTAGATATTTCCAACACGTACCCGTGTGTTTGTGCCAGTTATACCGGACTAGTAGGTCATCTGTGTGCTCAGTGATGATTGCCATAGCTTCGGATTGGCGTGTAGTCATGTTTATGGAACTTGATACCGTTCCTGGATGCGCTGCGTTCTCTTTTATGAGCTCCTCGTCGTCTTGTGTGTCGATGTCGTTGAGGTATGATCGTACGCCGTTGAAGCCGGAGTCCATGATGGAGTCGATCCATGCTTTCAGTGCATCCCTGTACGTTGAGGATGCTTTCAGCGTTTCCGCTAGCGTTTCTGGTGGTAAGTGACCCCGCAGCCATATCAACATGTGGCAGTGCAACGATCCTCTTCCTTGTGTTTCCACCGTCCCATAATAGGAATCACAATACCCAAATATACCTTTCTTCGACCCCTTCTTGTCCGCTTTTAGTATTATGTTGACAAATGATTTGATCATGAGGTCGAAAAACTTGGCGCAAGCTACAGGGTGTTTGAGTGATATCTGCATCCTGTCATTAAGGGTTAAGTTCGTGAGGTCGTCAATATCTCTCTCGGTTCCTCCTCTCAGCGCCAGAACGGCTACAAGCGGGTTGTGCTGATCAGCCGGGTTGAGCGTTACAAATAACGTAGGTGAGCCTTTTTGATTTATGATTCCTCTAATCTCGTTTCTCATTTTTATTCGTTGAGCGGCACTTCCAGGTATACCTCTTGCCACTGGGCTGATATTCGTAGTCAGTCTTGTGATGCGTTGTTCGTCGTCGGTAGTAGGCTGGTAGGTTGGGTTTAGTTTGAACTTGAGAATGAGATCTTCAACCTTGTTGGCGTCCAGACGTTTGATCTCTTCAACAAGATTGTGATATCTTGAAACCGGAACCACGAATCGTAGGCTGGTGTTCACCATCGACTTGCGCAGTATGTTGTAGACGTCGAACGCGATCTCGTGGTCGAACTCGACCATGGGGTTGGTTACGTTTAGAAGATGTCGAAGCTGTACCTCTACAGTTATGGGTCTTTTTCTTCTCGGTTCGTTGAAGCCACCGATGCCGTATGGATCTGCGTTAGGGTGAGCCCAGCTCAACCAGTTTGGATTTCCTATATCTGGTACCAGCGTAGACCCTGATCTGGTAGCTACAAACGGGTTACCACCTTTACACCAGTTAAGCGCTACCATGCACATGTCGCGGTAGCTTCTGGCCGAAGTGTCACCTGCAGTGAAGGTGGTGTTTTCCATGAACAGTCCGCTTAGCCCGCGTGTGCGGCCGTCGTATGATGAGCCCATGGCGTCTACTGCTTGGTTCATGGGTAAGTACCCTATCTGAACTGGGTTCGGTATTCCCATTTCCTTGTCGTCGTCGAAGATAGCTTCCAAGTTCTCAGAGCTGTATCCTCTGAATCCGGTGGAGGTGTGGTAGTGTGGGTTGTTGGAAATCAAGAATTCTATAAGTCGCTTGATCCTGCTTTTGCGAACGAGTACTGGCTTCAGCTTGCTGATGTTTTCTTGAGTGGGTGGTGTACTGGATATGAATAAGGCGCATATTGTGTCCCTTATGGCAGAACGCGACGGAGGCAGTATATTATTTAGCCGAGGGATGTTTAATGGCGTCGATACTACGTTGCCTCTTATGTGCCGAGAGCCGTTTCGGAATGGGTCTTCTTCATTCATCTGTGGTCCGTAGAACCTGCACATAACGCTGTTTGTCCGTACTCTGCAGATCATAGCTTTCTCAAATACTGATAGTTCAGTGAACGCTCTCGCCACGTCGGTAGGAAGCTTTTCATGAGCATAATAGAGCCAGTTTGCCAATGCCAGGCGTGGCATCTTTCCTCTTGACAAATCTTTTAGGCACATCTTGCATACCTTCATGACGCCCGGGTTTTGGGGGTCTTCCAGGCCGCGAGGCTCTAAAATGGCACGTTTGTACTTTGCCAGGTCGTATGAAGTAGGGGTTAGCTCTTGTGGTAACTCATCGTTTCTCAGAAGTTCAAGGTTCAGTTGATCTGCATGTCGGCTTTTGATTTGGCTCCTGTCCTTTGATTCGCCACATACTGCGCATACTTCTCTGACAAAGTTGTATAAATTTGTAACCTTTTGCCACCTCTTTATCGTCCGTATTATCAGGTTCTCCGACGGCGGTTCGAGATGACTTGTGGGCTCGAGATGGCTTGTGGGATCGAGATGACTTGTGGGATCGAGATTACTGGTGGGTTCGAGATGGCTTGTGGGTTCTGGTGGGATTGACGAGCGAATCGGATCTGCAACGCGGACATCGCCGGCCTCGCTTGAGATCAGAGGGCGTGTTTCTATGCCAGTGGGTTGGTCGGTCCTTTGGCTTTGCGACTTTGGTTGAGTAGTGCTTGAAATCCTTGTTGGTTCGCTGACAGAATAGGTGGATTGAATGCTACCGGTGGTTTTTAGACATCAATCACGTCAAATCGTTCCAGGAAATTCGTCGATAGTTATCCACACACGATGCTTACGCGTTAGTTTGTGCATTTGAGTTGGGGAGTATGCTCATACTAGGCTGGACCTCCCATGGGCGGGTAAATCTTAATCTTGGCAGTTCCTTGAAGACGTAGATTACGTTTTGACAATGAGTCGTGCAAGTATGTGTGTTCAGTGCGTTGAGGAGTTCTAGTCTTCTCACGTCGAAATACTGCACGGAGTGTGCCGCCGCCAGAAGTCTGAGGTCTGTCACTATCAGTCTGGCTCGATATTTCACGAGTGTTCGGAGAGGTAAGTTTATCAGGAGGTATGCTGGATCGCTCGCTCTGTGATCCACGCGATTTTCGTCTTCAAATATGGCTGCGACGAACTTGTATGCGTTATTCCAGTGAGCTACTTCTAACCTCCTTTCTTGCGCGTATGTTGATGT
Organism: Candolleomyces efflorescens; assembly: GCA_027579765.1. Taxonomy (NCBI): domain Eukaryota; kingdom Fungi; phylum Basidiomycota; class Agaricomycetes; order Agaricales; family Psathyrellaceae; genus Candolleomyces; species Candolleomyces efflorescens. The sequence continues at coordinate 14,248 of JAMZDL010000299.1, forward strand.
TTTGTTTTGTTTAGCGAGTATTCGCTTCACTGTGAGTAACCCAAGTTAGTAGCTTACGATCGCTTTCGCGTTGGTGTTGTTACTTGCCATTGATGCGAGGTAGGGCTGATTGATTTGTGGTTTGCATGGTGAAATTGAAATAGGTCGTTGGTTTGTGTAGATGGGACGCTAGATGGCATCCTATTTATATCCGTTCTTATTGAGTCGGGTAGTTAGGTGCGGTCGCTGGTCCAGGGCTAATAGTGTTGGTGCTAGGTCGGTTCATCGTCTTTCCTCGGATCGTTGAGTCCATTTCAGTGCTAGTTCTTTGTCCCACTGTTTTTGAAGCTGGATCCTACCGCTACCATATGAAGACTGTTCCCTAGTACTCTCCTTCTTCCCCGCCTGCTTCGAACAGACTGTGGCTTACACCGAGTCAAGCGTGTCGCTACATCAGGTACGATCTTTGTTGTGTCGATCGGAGCCGCTCGTCGATGGGCATCTCTCACGCCTTTTGGGATAGGTGCTGTTCAATCGGTAGTGGGTCGGTATGATGCCCATCTTGATCCACTGTGGAGGTTAACACTATCAGTGATTCCCATTTTCTACTATGGCGGTGATATCCACATCCAGATTATCAATTTCGGATCGTTCCGGCCCGGGTATCGTGTGGCTGGTCCTGTTTCTCCTTGCAATCTGATGTCAACTCGTTTGATTTCGACACTCGATCTCCCTTCACTTATCTTTACTCTTCTACTGGTTTCGCTGTCGCGCGGTTCGCCTCCTCCTCCTAGTCTCAATGGTCGGCTTATGGTGGTGCTTATGTCCTCCTCTTCGTGATTCCGCACTCACATTTCCGTGTGTGTTCACCCAAACCGGTTCTATTTCGTCGTCTTCGTACCAGTTTTCAAAGCGATGTCACCATCCTGGTTAGTGATCGATCCGTTGCAGTGCAGCTGTTCCTGAACGGGACAGCATGCCGTTAACCGCCTCCACCACTTTGTGGTTGGTCAGTTTGTCTTACTTTGTGGGCGGGCTAATACTCTTTCTCTGACTGTGCAATTGCATGACTCGGGTTACAGGGTCGTGTAGGTCGCGATTGACCCTATATCCAAATCAGTTTTGGTCGTTAAGTGGGCCTCATCTCTTCGTCGTGTGCTGTTGTGTTGGATGTCGCGTTGGATCACTTCATTGGCCGCCGATGGTTATTGTTTCGTATTATTTGGCTCAGTTTATCGGTGTTTTGGCGTCATTGACCTCTTAGCTTTCTCCTCAGGCGACAGCGTTAATGGAACCTTCATCTGGTTGTTCTGGGCCTCTCTATCCTCTTCACTCACCCTCTTTTCTCTTGTCCTCTCCGGTCCAGATCGCAATATCCTGGACAGGTCCATTGTTATCCCTTCATCGACCGTCATCCCTCTATTCGCTGAAGCCAATGTATCTCGTGTCGCGATTCCTGGTTCCCGGTCTTTGGTCCTTTCTGTGGTCTACGTGACTTGATTGGGGGTGAGGTACCACTGCTGTGTGACCTGCCTCTTTGCTTCGATCGCTAGGTGTGTTATCATCACCCCGTTCTCGTCCATTCTGGCACTCGGCCTCCTCTGGTCTGGATAGGACAATCGTACTGCAAGCCGCTTCAATAGGTGCATCAGCGCAAAGATCGAAGTGATCGCCTTGGCGTTTCAAAGTCGCATTATGGATTTGTTACTCTTTGGGTTCCTCGTATTTCGACGTGATCATTGTAAACTTCGCCATACTCGCTACCTATTCAGTCTCATCGACAATGTCAAGGCCAAACCACATGTCGAGCCATGACCCCCGATCCGAATTCACCATCTGTCCTCGATACCAGAACCTTTATGCAGGGCGTGTTAAAGACCCATCGAACGTGAAGTTCGAAGGAATTGCTTCATCAATGCAAAGGTATGTTGATAGATTCGATGTCGGCCTGGGTTCCTTTAAATTGGACGTGATATGCGGTATGTTATTGTTGCCTTTGGGTCAGTTCTCGTCCTGTTGACAACATCAAGGCAAAGATCCATGTCGAACCTCGATACGCGCTCCTATTTCGTCGTCCCCCTTAGGTACCGGTTATCTTGTCAAGCCGTGCTCTCTGGAATGCATTGACGAGTGGTCAATTCGACCACTCAGCAGATGCAAAGTCCTATCGATAGCTTCGATGGCTGCTGGTGTTTTGCACCTTGAGGTGGTAATTTATATGTCTTCGTCTATGTCGTGACTGATCTCGTTCTGTGCATATTGATGCGAAGATACATGCTCGGATTCCTCGATACTGGCGATCCAGCAGACCGTGTTCTTCATCAAATCGAAGTCTCATCGAGAGCTTCTACGGATCGTAGAGTGTTGATGTGATCATGGTGCGTTTCATCAACTTCGTTGTTAATCTCGTCCTGACACAACGTGAAGCCGAAGATCTGCGTCGAGTTGCAATACGTGCTCCAAGATCGGCGTATGTTATCAATCCCAGTCACCTAGGTGGTTGGTGTTCGATTGGTGCATTACCGCGAATTTCGTAGCGAATGCATCGTCCAGGTGAATACCATGGACGGCTTCGATGTGAGCTGTGCCTTATTTGGAGCTCAATGATATCATTGGTGTGTTTGGTTAATTTTGTGACTGAAGTTGACTTGTTGACAACGTGAAGGCATTGCGATCTCCTCGCCGAGATCTCTGTCCGCCCTGAAAATCGGCGATCTGGGTAAGCTGTGTTGATAGACGTACCTATGTGTTCAATGCTGCTAAGACTAAGACATCCTTTAGGTGGACTCGAATCTTAGTATGCATTCCTTGTGCATTCCTTAATTCCGTGTTTGTTCTAGACCTATCGACAACGTCAAGGCCAAGATCCACATCCAGCCCCGATACATGCTCCGAGTTTTGGCGTACGTCATCAAGACCATTCACCCAGAGGGTCCGTGTTTGATAGATGCATCAGCTCGATGTTCGAGGTTATTGCTTTGGCGATGCAATCTCCATTCATGGCTTCGATGCTGCCTAGGGCTTCCTGTCGCTCGACAAGATCGTTGGTATGTTTCGTTAATTCGCGACTAAATTTGACCTGTTGACGACCTGGGGACGAATAATCGAGTCGAGCCGCGATTTCCTTACTGATGTCGCCTTCCGTCCTTGACACCGGCAACCAGGGTACTTCGTGGTTGAAATACGTATCAGTACGTACTTCGAATCGTTCGCTTCCTGATGTAAGGTCCATCAACGGCTTCGAGTCTGGTTGAGGCTTCTTGTAGCTCGACGGGTTTATTGGTATGTTTTCGTTAATTTTGTGATCGATATTGACCTTATTGATCTGTTGTCGTCGTCAAGGCCAAATTCGCTTCCAGTCGTGCTAAAATGCAAAGTTATTGACTTTGTCTTGTCGACAACGTCAAGGCCAAGATACATTTCAAGCCGCGATACATGTACCTATCCGGCGTAGGTCACCGAGACTAGCCAACCAGACGTCTCATTGCAGATTCCATCGATAGCTTCGATGCTGGTCAGGGCTTCCTATCACTCGACGTGAATCTTGGTATGATGTCGTTGCTTTCGTGATTTGTCTTGAACTGTTGTCACCGTCAAGGCTGATATTCGTTTCACGTCGTGATAGATGGTTTCAGATCGGAGTACGTCTTCGATACCAACCACTCTGCCGTACGGTGTTTGATGGATGCATCAGCATGATGCTTGAAGCAATTGCTTCGTCTAGGCAAAGACCATCGATTGCTTCTATGCTGGCTTGGGCTTCCTGTCACTCGACGAGATCTTTGTTATGTTTCGTTAATTCACGTCTGAACCTGTCCTGTTGACAACGTTAAGGCGATTTTTCATGTCTAGCCGCGATAACCTCCCTCATTGCGCCTGTCGTCCTTGGTTATGGCGATCTAGGTACTCCGTGGTTGATGGACGTATCAGCACGATGTCTGAGACGACATCTTCGACGATGCAAAATTATTGACCTTGTCCTGTTGACAATGTCAAGGCCAAGATCCACCTCGGGCCGCNATANANGCTCCTANNNCGCCGTATGTCACCGAGACCNNNCACCCAGACAGTCCCTGCCCTATGGATGCATCTGCACGACTTTTGATGTGATTGCTTCGACGATGCGAATATCATGATGGCTTCAATGCTGGCTAGGGCTTCCTGTCGCTCTACTAAATTATTGGTATGTTTCGTGAAGTTCGCGACTGAGCATCTCCTGTTGATAACGTTAATGCGAAGATTCATGTCGAGCCGCGACATCCTCACTGATTTTGCCTCTCGTCTCCATATCGGCGATCTGGCTACTTCGTGGTGGATAGATTTATCAGCACATGTCTGAATCGTCTTTTTGGACGATGCAAACATGATTCACCTTGACCTGTCGACAACGTCAAGGCCAAGATTCATTTCAAGCCGCGATACATGCTTTTCGCTCGGCTTATGTCCAGTCCAGTCACCCAGACTTACCTCGCTCCATGGAGGCATCCGTACGATGTTTGAAGAGATTGCTTCGACGATGTGAATACCATGATGGCTTCGATGCTGGCTAGGGCTTCTTGTCGCTAGGCGAGATTATTGGTATGTTTCGTTAATTAACGACTGCACCAGTTCTGTTGACAACGTTAAGGCGAATATTCATTTCGG
>JAMZDL010000300.1:0-18849 GCA_027579765.1 Candolleomyces efflorescens
TCAGACACTCGGGAGGGCTAACTTGTCATACGATTCGTCGTTCGTGCGCTACGCTCCACTGTAACTAATCTACGCATTAGACTATCCTTCCATATGTCGATGCTCTCATCGACCCATTCTATTTTTATTCTACCAGGACTCTTCTCGTACGGACCAGCCGCTCGTTAGTAAATGTCAGCCGATCGTCTTGTATAAATTCTCGTCTCGTCTGTTAGCCGTCCCTCAGACTCTTTTACCATCATCTGAGGGTACGTATTCCATTCTTTATCTCGCCGTTTATCGTTTAGCTCACTAGTAGTTATAGTCCTTATCACTATCTACTAGATCTCCGCCTTCTCTTTTCGACAGGATGCACACGCCGCTTGAATTCAAAAACCAATGAAAAGATGGTTGGAGTACACGAAGATGGTTACATATGTAACTGATATGAACTAGCGAACAAAGAGAGGGGGTCAAGAACATGACGGTCAGGTCACAGTAAAGTAAGCGTGTGAGGACAGTATGATACACTGCTCTCGACGTCAGTGTTCATTTGGACCAAAAAACCGAAGTCAGCACCCTATGTTCCCCTGGACTCCTTGTCCGGGGCTGATGCAGATGACTTGGATTTTGGGCCAGAACGACGGCTAACCCGGATGTGTCTGAATCGATCCCTCAAGCCTTGCCATAGGGTCAAAGACGGCCGATCCAACGGGGCAAAAAGACCTTCGCAATCTTCTTCAAATCTCTTCAGCCTCGCCATCGGAGTATCCAGATCGAGAATATGGTGCAACCTTTCCAGATATACAAGCATAAGCGTGAATGAGGCGCAAGCTCTCCAGCATTTGGCTCTCCCTGTACACTAGTGAATAATGGGTGAGTGAGATCCAACTGCGAAAGGAGCCCCAGCCTACCATGTTGTTATGAAAGCGGGTAACAAAGGTCCTGAATCCAAATTCCTCAGGTGGTTCCTGCGCTGTAAAGGCAAAGCACCTCCAGACGATCCTGGCATCGAAATCTAGAAACGAGGGGGGAAAGCAATTTGCCTCAAAGAGCAAATGGTTCAAAGCCCCACATGAGTAGTTGATGACAGGGTCGACGATTTGGAAGGCGCTCGAAAGGTCAAGCAGCCTCCCATTCTGAAGCTCCAGGTTGTGGATGCAGACGGTTAGGATGTCGGAGTGCGTAGTTGCTTGAGATTGGTGGAGCTCGCCTGAGCGTTCCGGCGAGCAGAGGTAATCCTCCAAAGATTTGTGATGGAAATAAATCCAAGAACGTTCGGAGTCTTCAGTGAGGGAAACGACGGAATGTAAGTCGCAGAGGGTTATTTCCGTGGTTCCTTTTGGGAGGGATAAAAATTCATCGAGATGAGATGGCAGGAGTATTTGGCGTGTCCAAGTGGTGCCTAAGGCTGGTGAAAGACGCGTAATCTCGATGACGAGATGAAGTAGGCGCTTCATGAGCGGGATATCACAATCAGGGGGATCCAGAATGATACCATATAGAGTGTCAAGTTCTGCAAATGGGCGTCCAGACAATGCGGCAGCCGATGAGGCGTCAAGAACATGCTTGAGCAGCTCGACCGGACGGCGCCGTGGATTGTCGACGTACTTGATGACCGTCGAAGGAAAGGCCCAAATGCCTGACGACTTGTCCGTCAGTGCCCGGAGTGTGGGTTGGCCAGGCCAGTCCGCCGGGATAGATCCCTTTGCGGGATGGTTTTCCCGTATCCTAGCGAACTCGTCGGCGAGATACTGATATATTTCCCCATCCACTTCGTACTCCTCGAGGTGAATAATTTTGGTGATCGACTTCAGAGGCGCTTGACTGAACGCCGTCCTTATATCGTACTCCGGTCGGCTAGCGAGGATGACGCGGAACAAATGAGGAGGGTTGACGAGTGTATGAAGGAGGCGAAGGAGTCGAGCTCGTTGAGTCTGGTCCCGACATTCGTCAAAGCCGTCTATGACGAGAATTCGCGGGGATCGAAATGGGATGGACGCAATCTGTTTCGTGATCAGCTCTTCCAACTGCCACTCTAGTGATTGCTCGAAAATCTTTGGGTTGAGTCGGATAATTTTCTGAACCGGATCGCCGAGGGCTGGGAAAACTGTGATGAGTTGGAATAAGATGGTCGCGACAAAAGGAGTATCGTTGTCGAGGCCTGCGACTCGCGTCGAGAAGAAGTAATCCCCGACCAGCACCCCGTGTTCATGGCAAATCCGGGCTACCACCCTCATGATACAGGTTTTCCCACTACCAGCTGGGCCCCGAAGCCACAGCACCGATTTACCAGATGAACTGGGGTCGTTCACGCACTCCTTCGCCCAATCAATGAGGTCCCCGATAGCCTTTCCCCGTGTGCCTGGCTTGCATTTTGGAGCTTCCGCGGCCGTCTTCGAGGTGTGACATGCCTCTATGGCTCGATGTCCGTGAAGGATCTCTAGTGCTTTATCTATGACAGGTTGAGGGGCTTGAATCATTGTCGTCCCGTTGATTTGCTGGATGTTGAACTGGGACTCTTGGATGTTGACCCGGCGGGCGTTGGGGAGGACAGGAATGACCGCTTCCATAGGGCCTATAGGATTGGTGTGAAGGTGAGATGAGGGTTCAAGGCCAGAATTAGTGCGGGAAGAAAGGGCAGTGCACCTTGTGCTGTCAAACCTTATATAGCTGTCCGGGAAAGGCCAGATGGGAGTGACTCTTGTATAAACAAACCCACTGCCACCGCGATAAGCGCCTAAGAAAACCTAATTAGATATCTGAACTCTGAAAAGGTCAACAAAAAATTAGATACCTAATTGAAACTTGGGACATACCCGACCAGCTAACCAGCTATGGGTGGCGTCGCCTGTACCGCGATGGGCTCATAGATAGACAACGATAGTCATCCAATCCGTGCAAGTCACCTAGACAAAAAAGCGTATACTTGCTGCGCAGTAGAGAGGGATCAGGGAGAACTGCCTGAATGAAATCGGAAAAAAGACGAGAAAGACAAACTCAAAACGTAGAGCAGGCCGCTATCCATAGTCTCTAACTTGTCCGTGCCACAGCGACATGGTCCTGAACGCGACGGTATTGGGGAAACCAACGGCACTCGATCTATCCCAGCACCAGAACCTTCGATTTGGCTATAAGTCATTGTCAGTATTCCCCGACTGGTTTGGGGCAGAGCCAACTCCGTCCTGAAGCTCCTAGCAACACAGCCAGCGAAACACAACGTAACCAACAAGGCGGAATGCCTAGAGAGAATGAGACAGGGCGCATGAGGCGAGGTTATCCGAGATTTAGAAGCCCTTGAAGAGGAGGCCAGCCAGGGAGCCGTGCCAGGATTCAGAGTCAGCACCGCTTCTTCCCAAGAAGCGACTGCGTAGCAGAGGGCTGAGCAGGAACCGCCTTTGCGTTGTTGTTTGCGTTTGTGAAGGATTTTTTGCCTTGGGCTCCTCAGTGGAGCTTGGGGAAGCCTGAAGGGTCGGAGGATGAGCACCTTGGTGAAAGAACGAATGAAAGGCAACCGCGGTTCTCCGGCCTCCGGAGATACCGAGCGTGGCGGGCTTTGATTGACGGCGAGTTGGACTCACTACTCCTTTCCTGACAGTCGTTTGCATAAGACTTGTCAGTTGCAAAAGACTGTAACGCGGCATAGCCGAAACCTGGACCTGGTTGGTTCGTGGTCAATTGCTGTGATAGGCGCCCTAGGAGCAAGAGCAGAATCCCTTCCTTCCACATGATCACCGTGACGGCCATCCAAGTTGAAGCCATAGGTCCACCTTGAACCTATCGGTGCCTTCCAACCATCTGTGCATTGAACGTCGTCAAGCTCAAGTATCAGCACTCGAGGCTTTGAAGTACCAATGAAATCGAGAGAGCTGGCTGAATGAGTCAGCGTCAGCTGAGAACCGGGGCAGTCCTCGATTTTAGGTTGACCGATCTAGACACCACTAAATTATTGGGTGAAAAAGGACTCAAATTCTATGTTCACATTCATAATTTGTTGAGATATGTATCTATAGATAACACCATAGGTTTAGATTCAAGTTAACCAGCCTTGTCTTCCTCGGGGCAGTTACTGCGAAAAAGGTGATAAGCGCCTCACACCGTGAGCTCATGTGGTGGGGACAGTGGAAGGCAACCATTATTTCGTAGCAGAGAGATCCAACGGGGCAAAAAGACCTTGACAGCGTCTTTCAAAGCTTTTGAGCCTCCTCGCGTAGAGACCGTCATGTCTGAATCTGACATAATTCAGTATGACATGGTACTCAAGCATACGCCTCCACGAGGCGCAAGATTTCCGGCATTCCACTTCCTCTCGACACTAAGTAACCAAAAGAATGCACCGTGAGCGTGGTATTATTACCAAAAGAGATCAACTCGACTTACTATGTCCTTATGAAAGCTATCGACAAAGTCAATGAATTCATCACGTTCCGGTAGGGGCCACCCTACAAAGGAGAAGCATCTCGCAACAATCCTGGCATCGAAGTCCAGAATCGGGGGGAAGAAACATCGCTTTTGAAAAACCAGATAGCGCCAAATTGCGCACGAATGTTCGAGGGCCCTGGAATCAGCCTGGTAGTCCACAGTCGGATTGATCAACTTCCGGTTCCAAACCTCCATGTTGTGGGCACAAGCAGCACCGATGTCGAAGTACGTATCTTCTTGAGACTGGTAAAGTCTCCCCGCACGTTCTGGAGAGCAGAGATAGTCTTCAAGCGATTTGTGATGAAAGTATATTGCTGTTTGCTGGGCATCTTCGGTGGCCGAAAGCGAAAGAATGGAATGGAGGTCGCACAGAGTCATTTCCACCGTCCCTTTCTGAAGAGATAAGAACTCATCGAGGTGGGATGGATAAAGAACTCGTTCCCCTACCCGTCCGCCCCCATCTTCCAGTAGACAATTACGGTAGGTCCCTAATCTGAATGAAAGATGAGTGATCTCGATGATGATATGAAGCAGGCGCTTCATAAGGGGAATATCGCAATCGGGGGGGTTGAGAATCACGTCGTAGAGGTCGTCAAGCTCCGCAAAGGGCCCTCTCGATGTAGCAGTTGAAGTGGGCTTGAGAATATGGTCGAGTAGCTCAACCGGATGGCGCCGTGGGCTATCCACATACTTGACAACCGTCGAAGGATAAGCCCAAATGCCCGACGATTTCTCTGTCAGCACATGGAGTGTAAGTTGGCCAGGCCATTCCGATGGGATATGCTGCTTTGCAGGATGGGTTTCACGTATCCTGAAAAACTCGTCTGATAGATACTGGTAGATTTCCCCTGATACTTTGTAGGCTTCCAGGTGAACAACCTTCGTTATAGCCTTCAGCGGGGGCAGATCGAATGCGGTGCGGATATCTAATTCTGGTCGGCTGGCGATAACGATTCGGAAGGAGTGAGGGGGAGTGATGAGTAAATAGAGGAGGCGAAGCAGGCGAGCTCGCTGTTTCTGATCCCGACATTCGTCGAGGCCGTCCACAACAAGAATCCGGCGAGAATGTAGTGAGATATATGCCATGTTGTTTGATATCAGCTCCTCCGCTTGCCATTCGAGAGATTGCTCAAACATTTTGGGATGGAGCCGGATAGTCTCGCACACCGGGTCGTGAAGCGCTGGAAATGCCGCTATGAGATGAGAAACGATGGTTGCGACAAAAGGTCCTGCATCGTCGAGACCTGGAACCCGTGTCGAGAAGAAGTAGTCCCCGACCAGCACCTCCTCTTGACGGCAAATGCGGGCGACCTCTCTCATGATGCAAGTTTTGCCGCTACCTGCAGGGCCCCGAAGCCACAGTACCGGCGGCTGACTGGATGAACGATGATTGGCCGCAACCTCCTTTGCCCATGCTATAAGGTCGGCGATAGCCTTGATTCGAGTCCCCTGTTTGCATTTTGGGGCGTTTGCGGCGGTATTTGAAGTGTGGGTTGCCTCTGTGGCACAGTGCGTATGAAGAATCTCCAATGGATCGAGAACAGCAGCTGGTGATTGAATGATCGTCGTTTGTTTCGTGGTAAACTGGGACCCTTGTATGTTAACCTGCTGGGCGTTGGTGAAGAGGGCAATGTTTGCAGCCATCAGTGGGGCAGGCGGAGGATGGAGAGCGAGGCTGCGAGCGCAAGGAGGACTATTGCGGTGGGAACGATATCTGATGCCGGCAGCTCTAGCCTCTGGCTGTTCATTCAAGTTTCTGCATATCCATATGTTGATGTCACCGTAATGCAATAGTCGTACTCTGAATGTCACGGAGAGTACAATTTCCGTATGTTCGACTGAGTAAATGGATCATAAAAGGGGTGAACGTGTCCACGACAATGCTCAGAAATACAGTAAGAGGCATAAATATATGAGAGATCGTTCGATGAAGGCCTGGGATATCAGGATAAAGAATCCGGGTTTCAAATCTCGGAAGTACCTTTCAGGTAACACAAGAAAACAGGTTACAGGATATGATACCACCGACGCGGGCGTTCAACTGGTTGAGCCCTAATCATGGTCCCAGTATGTGGAAGTTCTTCCTCCGTTGCGATAGATTCCAGCATCAGCTGCTCGTAGCGGACAGCATCTCCTGAGCCACTGGACTCCAATAAAGTGTTTGGCGGAGGAACGTGGAGAAGAGCAGAGCCATCATCCTTTGCAGTTGTGGTCTTAACGCCCATCGGAGGAGACAGATCCAACGGAGTGAAAAGCCCTTTGCAATTTTCTTCAAACTCTTCGAGCCTTTCCATCTCGGTTGTTAAGTTGGAGGGACGATTTTTAATCGCAATTTGGCTAAAAAGGTCCCAATATTCAAGCGTGCGCTTGAACGAGACGCAAGACCGCCAGCATTCTGATCTATCTTTGCACTAAAACATGGGTCAGCGCAATCTGACTGCAAAAGAGGCCCACCCAACCTACCATGTTATCATGGAAGCTAGTAAGAAAAGCCCTAAATGCAGCGTCTTCGGGTGGAAACCACCTTGAATAGGCAAAGCACCTCCAAACAATCCTGGCATCGCTATTCAGAAACAAGGGAGGAAAACAATTCTTCTTAAAGAGGAGATACCACCAAATCACACACAGATAAAGAAGAGCCCCGGACTCATCAATGGGTACCGGGGAAGCGGTCTGACTAACCAGCTTCCGATTCCAGCGCTCCAGATTGCGGATACAAACAGTGAGAAGGTCGGAGTGCGTGTCTGCTTGGGATTGATAAAGCTTGCCTCCACGTTCTGGCGAGCAAAGATAATCCTCCAATGATTTGTGGTGGAAATAAATCCATGGTCGTTCAACATTGGCGACCGAGAGGACGGAGTGCAGGTCGCAGAGAGTAATTTCCGTCGTTCCGTTTTCGAGTGACAGAAATTCGTCAAGGGAGGTTGCTGCAAGCCTATCCTGCGATAAAAGCTGGGCCCCGAACTCAGGTCCAGTGCGGGTGATCTCGATGATGAGGTGTAGGAGGCGCTTCATCAGTGGAATGTCAACCTCAGGGGGATTGAGAATGATGTCGTAGAGAGCGTCAAGCTCTGCAAATGGGCGAATGGATGAAGCAGCCGATGAGGCGTTGAGAACATGCCTGAGGAGCTCGACTGGATGGCGCCGCGGGTTGTCAACATATTTGATGACTACGGAAGGATAGATGTAACCCCCGGATGACTTATCCGTCAGAGCGTGAAGCGTGGCCTCGCCTGGCCATTCCGCTGGGATAGATTGTTTTGCAGGATGTGATTCTCGAATTCTTGTGAACTCATCGTAGAGAAATTGGTAGATTTCCCCCGACGCTTCGTAGTTCTCGAGATGAAGAATCTTCGTTAATGACTTGAGCGGGGGTCGATCAAAGGCCGTGCGTATGTCGAGTTCTGGTCGGCTGGCGATGATCACTCGGAAAGAATGTGGAGGGGTCGCGAGAGAATGGATAAGCTGAAGGAGATGTGCTCGCTGCTTGATGTCACGACATTCGTCGAACCCATCTATAACAAGGATTCGGGGTGCTGGTATTTGTTGTTGGATGAAGGTGGTATGTTTCGAAACCAGTTTCTCGATCTGGAACTCCAGAGAATGCTCAAAAATGGTGGGATTGGATTGTATAGTCTGCCGAACTGGATGGTCGAGTGCTGGAATTGCCTCGATGAGGTGTGAAACGATGGTGGCAATAAAAGGTGATTCGTTGTCGAGACCTGGGACCCGCGTGGAGAAGAAGTAGTCCCCAACCAATTTGCCCATCTTGTGGCACCTTCGAGTGACTTCCCTCATGATACATGATTTCCCCGCTCCAGCGGGGCCTCGAAACCACAGCACCTCCATGGATGAACCAATTGGTAAGTCAGTCTCGTTGGCCCAATTCATGATATCTTCGATGGCCTTGATTCGAGTGCCTGGTTTGCATTTCGGAGCGCTCGAAGCGGTTTTCGAAGTGTGAGTTGCCTCCAAGGCTCGATATCTATGAAGAATCTTCAATGCTGGGTCAATGACGAGTGGTTGGGAATATGGGGAAACGTTGATCTGCAATCCGTCGAAACTGGAGTGACTGACGCCAGGGAAGAAGGTAGCGTTTGTGGCCATGACCGCTCTAAGGAGAGGAGATATTTGACCATGCCTAGTGGAAGCAGTGAATGCACATGCCTCATGCCTACCTGATTCGTCTTGTGGGTCGTGGGCAACAAGTCATCGCCACTGGATAGGCACCCTCCAACTACCAGCGCCAGAAAAAAAGACGATGTAAGAGTACCTGGGGACAGGTGAAGACTCTAAGCATCTCCGGTTCGGACGGCGCGTTTTGAGAAAAAAACAGAAAGGCGTCAGATTTGAGCTCATTCTTCAGCTCATATTTCCGCTGGACTGCCAGTGGTGGCAACAGGTTGTAATGGGGAATAGCGAGCGATAAAGAATAACTGCGTGCAATGCGATGTGAATGGGAAAGGAAAGAAAGGAAAGACGGCAACAAGAAATCAGAAAGCAGGAGAACTTGTCGAATAACACACATGCACAAACCGAGAATCGAATTTCCACAACTTCGCTGGGCCTGGGCCATTTTGGTGACCCAGTCACCGGCAATGACCCTCATTAAATCCCAAGCCACTCTAGCATCGCCTTCAGCCTGAGAAGCGACTTCCTACCCCTCTCCGAGTTGGAGGAGCCAGATCCAATGGGGTGAAAAGGGCTTTACACTCTTTTTCGAATGCTCTCAGCCTCTTCATTGGGGAAAAGTGTCCATGTGTACGAAGGATATCGTTTAATGTCTCCCGATACTTGGACAAACGCCTGATGGAGGCGCAAAACAGCCCGCATTCAGCTTCCCTTTTGCACTGATAATAAAAGAACAATGTGGGTGAGCTTGCTTCAGCGGCGAGAAGAGGTTATCCAACCCACAATAGCATCATGGTAGCCGCCAGCAAGGTCATTGAATTCATTCTCTAGGGGAGAAAGCACATATGCAAATGCAGAACATCTCCAAGCAATCCTAAGATCGAAATCTTGAATCGAGGGGAGATAGCATTTCTTTTCGATGAGCAAAATCTTCCAAATTTCGCACGAATATCGAAGTGCGTATGGGATAACTTGAAAGTTGGCATTGGCATCGATCAGTTTCCGATTCCAAACCTCCAGGTTTTGGATAGAAACAGACAGGATGTCAGAATGAGTAACTGCTTGAGACTGGTAAAAGTTGCCGCCACGCTCTGGCGAGCAAAGGTAGTCCTCCAAGGATTTGTGAAGGAAACAGATGAAAGGGCGCTCGACGTCTTCGGTGACTGAAAGGACAGAATGCAAGTCGCAAAGAGTCATTTCAGTCGTCCCCTCGGCAAGACACAGAAATGTGTCAAGGTTGGGCGCCAAGAGCACCTTCTGCGTCAAATCTTTCAAATAATGACCCCAATACAAATCTTCAGATGGAAAGCGGGTGATCTCGATGACGGTGTGAAGCAGGCGCTTCACCAGGGGAATATCGGTATCAGGTGGGTTAAGGATGGTGTTGTAAAGGGCGTCAAGTTCGGCGAGAGGGCCTTCAGATGAGGTAGTCGATGAGGCGTCCAGGACATGTTTGAGTGACTCAGCCAGATGGCGCCGTGGGTTGTCGATATACTTGATGACCACAGAAGGATAGATATACCCCCCTGACGACTTGACTGTTAGCGCATGAAGGGTTGATTGGCCCGGCCAGTCCGATGGAATAGATTGCTTCGCGGGATGGGTTTCGCGTAATCTGGCGAACTCTTCAGAGAGATATTGATGTATCTCTTCCGACGCCTCGTAGTTCTCGAGGTGAACTATTGTCGTGATTGGACTGAGAGGGGGCCGATTGAAAGCAGTGCGTATGTCAAATTCCGGTCGGCTGGCCAAGACGACACGAAAGGAAAGTGGAGGTGTGACCAGGGATTGGATGAGATGAAGCAGACGAGCTCGTTGGTTCAGGTCTCGACATTCGTCGAAACCATCTATCACAAAAATTCGGGGGGCTTGTGCCAGTGGGATCGACGGAGCGTGTTTAGATAACAGCTCCTCCATTTGGAACTCCAGCGATTGCTCGAAGATCGCGGGATTGAGTCGGATGGTATTTTGAACTGGTTGGACAAGTGCTGGGACCACTTTGATAAGATGGCAAACGATCGTTGCAACAAAGTGCGCTTCATCGTCGAGGCCAGGGACGCGCGTTGAAAAAAAGTAGTCCCCAGCCAAAAGCCCATCTTGACGGCAGATCCGGGCTACTTCTCTCATAATACACGTTTTCCCCGCACCAGCAGGGCCCCGAAACCACAGCACTGATTTCCCGGATGACCAGATGTCGTGATCAGTCAGAAGCTCTCTCGCCCAATTTGTGAGGTCCGCAATAGCCTTGGTTCGAGTGCCTGGTTTGCATTTGGGAGCACTCGCAGCGGTCTTTGAAGTGTGCAAGGCTTCCAAGGCTCTGTGCATGTGAAGGATTTCCAACGGATCCTGGTCGAGCGGTGAGCGAGCATTTTGATTGATGTTGATCTGTAGTCTTTCAAAGTTGCAACGACTAGCGTTCGGGAAGACGACAGCGTTCATCGTGTGGGTGCGTGGTGTTGTGGAGAGATGAATGCTGTGTAACGGTGTGACGAAACATATATTCTATGTGTACTCTTCCTCGTGACGACTGGCCTCGTGCCTTTACACAAGGGTGTAAACGGTAGGCGCCCCGAGCTGGATGAAACAAAAACGACGTGATAGACTCACCGTGTCCGAGTTCACAGCAAAATGAATTACGACTGCAGAAACAGCGCAGCACGTTCAATAGGTTGGCAATCCGGTCGGATAAGTACGTGGTCGTGAAGATATATACTGAGCGATCATGTTAATGACGCAACTAGCAAAATGGGAGATTAGAAGAGCGAGCGTAGCGAGCGTACAAACTAATCGATAGGCAAGTTAGAGAGAGTAGACACGATCACGAGCGCGCGAGCGTCGCGTCCCAATTCGGAACTCCCGAAGGGCGAGCTCGCGCGCGCGATTTAATATAATCATTTCCTCACTTTCCCCTCATCCTCACGGCGTCAGACGTGCATACACTCGGAAATTTCTCTCTAAAAGACTTGTATTCGGCCCTCAAGATCGAAAAATGACCAACTCGCCTAGATCGAAGACCCACTCGGACCCGGAAAGGGTCCTGGAAATCCTGAAGATGGACAAGATGAGAAAGATGTTGGAGAATGTGGAGATAAAGGGAAGGAACGCACTGAAGGCGTATAGGAGGAAGCACAAGAAAGGAAAAGGGGTCATGAGGACGGATGAGGCGGAAGGGTCGTCGATGGCGGAAGAGGAAGGAGGAGAGATCTCGGACAATGAGTCCTTGATCACGATCCCGGAAGATACTGACACCCCACCCCCGGCAGGGGAGGTATCGTTCGATCCATATTTTGAGATCCAGGCACATACCCTTGCCGGCTGTCGGCACGGGCACCTGGATCAGTGTATCATGAGGGTTGCCCGGTTCTTGATGCGACTCTCTCAAGAACGTCGGGCGCCCGCCCCACTCAGTGGCAACTACAATGCCTGGTCCTCAGAGCTACGGAAATTACCGCGAGCACGTGTCGTGGCCACTGATTTGAGAGGGATGGCTTTGACCTTGGCGGCCAACGCTTGGTGTAGTCAGTAATTGCAATTCTCAGTGTAAACATTACTATAAAAAAATCACCCTGCCTAACACCATCGAAACCCCAGCTGATAGACGTTAGAAGACTCAATGATTGGTCTGGGCGAGCAAGTGGCATCAAGCAACAATTAACGAAAGGATTCGAAAAAAATTCTCAGTGTAAACATTACTATAAAAAAATCACCCTGCCTAACACCATCGAAACCCCAGCTGATAGACGTTAGAAGACTCAATGATTGGTCTGGGCGAGCAAGTGGCATCAAGCAACAATTAACGAAAGGATTCGAAAAAATTGTCGGTGCCGAGTGGCCTGTTCTTGCGTCACTGTGCCACTGTGCCACAGAGTGGCCGCTCAGCATCTTTTGCATAAAAAGGCGAATATACCAGTGAGACTTCCCATCTCATCTCCCTTTTTTCGATCTTCTCTTCAGCTTTATCAGCCCATACACTCCTTTATATCACACTCATTTTTTGCAATATGCCCACCGTTGCATCCGGAGTCGGAATCCTCCACAACCACCGCAACTTTGCGCGTGTTTATACACCGATTCATCGACTTACAGATGACCTTCAGACTGACCCTAACAAGCCATGGCGCCGCACATTGACCCAGAATCGCTTGGTGCTATTGCATTGCGATCCGTCAAAGTCTCACGACGGTTTTGTCGAGGTCCCACTGTAAGCACTCGCTCTTATTTTTGCAAATGTCGATACTCACAGATTATGTATAGCCCAGTCATAGACGGTCGTCGTCTTACCATTCTCGAGTGGCTCACAATCATCGCTGCCGGACATTGGAATGGAATGGGATGCATTTGCGGAGCCCATTCCGGTATCTTCACAGCCGCTGCCATTTTCCAGATTTCTTCTCACCGCAATCGCGGTCTTTCTGGTAAATGGGTGGCTGCGTGCGCAACTCGAACATGTGGTTATTTCAGTGAGTGCATTCTCACTTTTTGTAAATGCTACATTAATTGCCTCTCAGTCGTCGACCTGGAGCGCTTTATTGCAAGCCGACGAGCGGTTCGCCTTCAAGTGTTTAATTCTAATGGCGAGTTTCCTTTCCTGTTGTGACCTCGAGCTGGGCTATCTGACTAACACAGTCAATTAGCTCTCAATACAGACGCCCCTCCCCCTCGAGTCTATTTTGATCCCGCAGTATGGGACGACTACATTGCCCCACTCATTCAACAGATTGAGGAGGCAGGCACCACTCCGACGTCGTCATCCACCAGGACTACACCATCTTCCTCTCAATCCAATAATTCGTCGTCGTCCGGGTCTGGCTCTCGCATTGGCCCGGTCAGACATGAACGCCGCGGAAGTCGAGCGAATTCCGAATCCCCTCTGGCTCCATTGACTCAAGCCAGGGCTCGACAGCTATTGCGACAGACAAGCGGCACCATAGGTCCACTCGGGCTCAATCTCATTGCCAGTGATCCCCCTCCCCGACGCAATTCTGGTCGCTATGAGTCCGATTTTGGACTGCTTCTTGAACTAGATCGTGGGGGTATCACAGGAGTCTACGAGTGGGAGCTCAGGCGGATTCTTCGCAAATGCTGTCGCTGTGGATTGGTCAAGACAGTCTCAAAGTTTCGTGATCATATCTGCCCCCCTCGCCCTCTTGCTTTACAGCCTACTGGTACCGTTCACGAGGTCATTGATTTGACTGCTGACGATGTGTAGATTGAAGGTCAATTCACTACCTATGATTCCTTTTGCTTTTGCTTCCTCTTTTATCATTCTTTACTCGCTAATTTCGCTTGTGGCTGTTATCATTTTCCTCTTTTCGACTCGTCCCTTGTCTTTCCTTCACTGGCTTGTACTGTGATTGCCAGTCAAGCTTCTTCTTTATTCATTCGCTTCCTTGCTTTGGCTTTTCCCTGTTGCATTTTTCCTTCATTGAAGACCTCTCCTTGATCGTAGATACCGCCATTTTTGCGGTTGAGGAGATGATACCCACCGCTCTCGTAGGATGAGTTTTGTTCCACATATTAGACTTTTCTATTCACTCTATTTGACTTAATAAGTCACCTTCCATTCGCTTTTGTTCTCATATAATTTGTCTCTTGTCTCTGTGGCGATTTTCCTGCATATTCCTAGATAGCACAAGATTTGGCAGGATGAGTTTTATTCTACATCTTGGACACTTCTACTCACTTTCTTTGACATAGTCAATCACCTTCCACTCTTTTTTGCTCTCATATAATTCGTCTCTTGCCTCTGTAGTGATTTCTGCACGTCGAAATAAGTTTACATATACTTGTACTTGGAGAATATTGGCAATAGATTGTTCTTAAGGTGCTACTTACTTACTCTACTTCGAAAGGTTGCTATGATTGACAGCTTGAGGTGGGAGAAGGAGTCCAACTTTACCCGATCCTGATCCAGCAAACTGGAGAGATTGAGAAGCCGCCACATTCAAGCGCTCTTGAGCCCGCCTATATGTTTCCTTAACCCCCTGCACGGCCTGAGAGCACTCAGGATACCTCCCAGAAGCGGCCTCCCAACGCTCGAGTGCCCGTGTGACTGACAAATGCGCCGTCTTGACTCGTTTGTTCGCTTTTTCAATATGTGCGTCTTCGCGTTCTAACCTTGAGTGGGTACTTGCAGCTTTGAGTAGCGCCATGAGTCGAAAAAGACATCCGTTCCAAAACATGTAGAATGTACCTTTGCGTTTGAGGGAGCGCTGAGTTCGCTCAATCTCGTTATTTTGACTATGAGCCTTTGAGATTCCGTACGCCTCGAAAGACTGAATAAAATTGAACATTGATGGCGTAGGAACAATTAAAATCACGTACCTGAACGGTTCTTTCCTTCAGAAGGTCAAACCTCAGGCCTTTGAAGAATCCTCCAAGAAGGCTGCAGCTACGGCCTTCGCGATTTGCGTCTGCGTGAAGCGATTCAATGAGGTTTGTTGTCCGGTCGCAAAGCTGCCACACGGCCTTAGGAACAAAGCTGAGCTCCCAGCACATTGCCGGGAGCGCAAATCGACTTCGAATCTTGTCGTTCAGCCAATCTAGCAGAGGAACACCAGTTGATCAAATAGTTCACGTTGGACGAAATAAAATACCGACCGTTTCCTGCCTTTCCTCCCTTTTCACGAATGACACCAAGAGAGAGGTCCCAGTGAGGGTGCTGAAGACAGATAAGGCTTCGCATATGAAGCTTGACCTCATCTGTAACACCTGTACCTTGGATGTTGCGATGCAAGTGGTTTTCGCACAGATGGAGAAGACGTCGAAGGTGGTCATACTCATCGAGCTCCTGAAGCGTACGGTCAGGCTCATGAAGGTCAGCTCTTCGAGGGATCGATTGTGCGACCGATTTGAGAAAAATGCCGAGTCCTGGTAGATATTCTGTTAGCCTCGAAATATCACAACAAATTTAGAAAGTCCAAGCACCTTTAGCTTGACCGCCGTGCTGGTCAACGTTAACAAGGCAAATTCCAATAAGCTCATCCATCTTCGACGCATGAAGGTGCCGCCACTTCAGCTCCTGCCCTGTATCACTCTTGACAATGTCCGAAATCTTGCGAAAAACCAATGCGTGTGTGCGAGCATCTTGTCTCGTCAAGTATACCCGACAAAAGACGAAGCCTAGCCCACAATTCCACTAGGTGAGATGAGATTCACTTGAACTGCTTGACGTACTGGTGTTTGACTCTTCGATCATACCACCGATCTCAAATTCCATGAAACCAGCTACTCGTTTGAAGCTGATATCGCTCTGAATGTATCGAGCGGAAGCAAGCCGCTTGCTGCCTTCGGGGGTCATGCAAACACAGATTTGAAGTGGCTTACTGTTCAAATCGCGCGCCTCATCGGCCGAGTCGCCACTATCACTCCCTGCGTCATCTGCAAGCTCAGTCATATAGCGAATGTAAGGTAAAGAACCGTTTCTGTCTTGCTCTTCCTTCAAAAACTGAAGGCCTAAGGGAAGGTCACACAGCTTAGAATCTTTGAACCAGGATTGGAGTATGCGTTGAACCAACCTTTCCAGCCTGTTCCATTGGGGAAAAACTCGGCCTTTACCTGAGTGATATAGTTCTTGAGATGATCGCGGTTGGCAAGGGATGGGTGAAGGTCAGAGAGAAGAGGATCCTGGATGGAGGGGAGGCGATTTCTGAGGAACGAATGGACTGAAGGATTTCGAATAAACCGGCGAGGAGTCATATCTGGAATTTCGTCTTTCATGGAACGCAACAGGTCTAAAATACTGCTTGAGATGACACGAGGAGTTTTCGAGAGGACGGGAATCGGGTGTGTGTGAGGACCGTGGCAAGTGAGGAGACTCCAAGGACATTTCTTGCGATTCTCCAAGGTTGGTTGAAAGTATCGAAAGGTGCATTCGCAAGTTTGGCGAATGAGTTCAGCTCGGACGAGCCGCCCCTCGAGATCTCGGTGGGGAAAGGCTAAAAAATGAGAGTGAGCGATAAGATTCCATCAAAGGAACATGGGAACACTCGTACGGCAGTGAACTCGGACGCTCGAGACATTGGTTGTAAACGAGCATGTTGATGAAGGACCAGCATTGTGAAAAATGAAAAGGTCTTCTTCGATCTCATCAATAAGTTCTTTGTTATGAGTAAAGAGTGCTTTGAGGTAACGAATATCGTAAAGGCTGTCCGCAAGACTTGAGACGTAATGGTCTCGATTTCGATGCTTGTTGTAATGCTCGCAGCTGATTTTCCGAATGATCAGCACGGTATAGTCTTTGATAGGATAGTTAGTACGCACCGAAGGTAAATATGATTGTTGGCAAGCCTCTCTTCGAGAACGATACGTCCACTGCATGTCGCCTTGGCTGGGTGACCTCGCCTTCCCTTCTCCAGGGCCTCCTGAAGCCGGGAATGCTCTTCATGCTCAAACCCCTCTCTGTGAGTGAGCTCGTGAATCGGAAATCCGCAACCACGGGAACGAAGCGCTTCGAAAAAACTGAGGGTACGCTCGAGAAGTTTCCCATAGAGATCCCATGAGGAGTGCGAGTCATTAAATGTCCTCCGAAGGCTTCGATCGTCGGCGAGGCGGGTCCGCAGAGCCTAAGTCGATTTTGACTTAAAAATAGCTCAGCGAGCACATGCAACGAGAAACACATACCTCTCGAGAGGCCGAAGTGTGCTCCTTGGCAGCCTTTTCTCGGTTGTAAAAAGGACAGATCTTGAGCCCTTGACCTGAGGAATTTTTCAACGAAAGTCGACAGTCAAGCTCGGACTCCAACGAGATATGACTTACAAGTTGTGTGAGAAACTTGGCAATCAACGTCATTTCCGTCTTCGTCTTTGAGAACGGAAACAGAGACAATGTTCTTCTTAGAAAAACGAGATTCAGGCCTTCCTTGAGCATATGCAGAGCTCAAAGCAGGGTTGACCCAAGAATTAACATCGTCCGGCATTCGAAACATATGGCCGATTGACCCATTCTTGACGGTTTCGGGATACTCGACAATTGTGCCAGCTACTGGGTACTTGAAGGCCTTTGCAAGCGAAGTCTTTCGGTTTATTTTGATGTTTTCGCCAAGTGTAACGACCGTTGAGCCACCAAAGTTGTTAACAGGCAAGTACTCCTCTGGTGGCTGGTGTTCTGAGTTGAATGTGTTGCCAGAATCAGAAGAACTTGAAGAATTAGATATTGAACGAGTGTTGATCAAGTTGGAAAATGAAATAGGTCGAGAAGCGCCCGAGAAACGAGTGTCGAGCCGAGCCCTGCTACCCTGGGGGTGCGGAGCGTTCAATAGAAACGTCAAGACGTCATTTATCGACCGCTGGATGAAATCCGGGGCAGCGAGCGGCTCGGAGCTGTTCGAAAATGCCTCGATGGCAGTCCCAAGACGCCTCAAGCAAGGTGTAATGTCGGCAATGAGTTCAGCTGATGAAGAGGAGAGATTTGAAGGAGTGGACATCTCACTTTCGAGCGAGAAAACTTAGCTTAGTGCCCCGGACGTCCGCCTCATGCAATTATACCTGAATTGCTTCAGTGGCACTTAATCCTCAGGCTTGAGCCACTGTTGCAGTTTGCGTCACCGTTGTCATTGGCCACTCAGAAGGGAACACAAAGGTATAATCCCTTTGCAGCTCCCGGGCTGAATCCTTGGTGGAATTATATTTGCCTCCTTCCCAGTACTACCATAGGCGCGCGTGGGCGGTTAGCCCTCATTCTAGCTTCCCGCGCCCTCTAGCGCCCTCACCCGCCTCGGTTTCTTTACCCCCCCGTCCATCGTCCGTCACCCCGTCGCCATCGCCGTTGCCGCTGATTGGGACCCTACCCACTTGATTGGATCTTGGGATCAAAATATGGATCGAACCTAGACCCCAGTGAAAAAGCGATCAGAGAAGATCTGGCGGTAGGAGACTATGACAGAGAATTTGGAAATCTGTCGGGAATGGTGAGAGATCGCCAGAAATTTCCAAGATTTCCAGAATTGCGAAAGCTCGAATGAACGGATCGACCATAGATGAGCACGTTCCCACGGTTCTGTGGTCGAGCACGGCCAAAGCGCGTTCGTTGACTCCGAGTCTGTGCTCTGCTCTTCAACCTGCCCACGACAACTAACTTCGACTCCGCTTACGGCGAACAGTCAATCCACCCACCACTGGCGCACATGTCACCTGAGAGCGGTGTGACTTGGTCACGTAGGGCGGGCATGTCGATTTCTTTCTCCACCCCCTTCCTTTGCTCCTCCTCTCACTCCCCTTTGGTTCCCCTCTTGGCCCCTCCCTCTGAGTGTCTTCTCCTGGACCCATAGGCACCACCTCGTGCCTCGCTCTTCCCCCCCGGTAACTCGCCCTTCTAGAA
>JAMZDL010000301.1:0-18456 GCA_027579765.1 Candolleomyces efflorescens
CATATTTCTGCATTGATGATCCCAGTGCACTATTTTGCACATCTTTGCACAAATTTGCAGGCGGCGTTCTCTCTGGGATTGACTGCTTGATGCAAGGCTTGACGCCTTCAAAATGACACAGAAGGGAAATATTCGATGTGAATTCCCGGCCGGATCCCAATGAGACCTTTAGCGACAGATCTTGAAACATCGTCGCAATGTTCATTTGTGGCTTGGTCGTCGAAGCGGATGACGATGGTGCCGCTATTCGGTATGCTCAAGAAGACCACCGATCAGGATGGACGAGCGTCGTCTCTCCCTAGAGCAATCAATTCGATTTTCATGGACTAACGACGACGCAGCATCAATCGATCTATGGTGAGAGCGTCCTGAAGACCACAAGAAGAGTATGCGAGAGATATAGAGCAAAGGGTGGGTGAAGGGGAGGAGCATATGGGCACAAGTGGGCAAAAGGTGGCGGTTTCTGCGAGTGACAAGCAGTGTGGACCAGTTTCCACTGGTTTCCGATGCTGATGATGATGCATGATGGGATCAATCAAACTTTGTTCGAGGCCATTTGGGTAGAGGGGTAGATTCGGCAATCTCGGCGATGGTTGCTGGCCTATAAAATTTCTACGTCGATTTCAATCCATTTACCCTCGTAACGACCGAGACGTTCCATTACCACTGTGAATACATTGATTAAAGTTTATTGAACCCTCACTAACCAACTAGCCATGCTTCCGTTTATTCCTTCCTCTCTTGTTAGTCGAGAAACGCCCCAAAATCCTGTTCTGAGCACCTCCTCAAACTTGTTCGATGCCTCAGCCCGAAAGCCACCAAAGTCAAACCTCAACAAAAGACGGATATCGCGTCAAACTTCATCAAATGGGTGGGGTGGACCTTTCTGACTTTTTATACAATGTTGCTGCCTCTGTTGAAGAACCTTCTACTAAAGAGGATAGAGCGACAGAAAGAACTCGAAATAGAAAGCTCACCTCGTTGCTCGATGGATCAATGAAGCGCAGAATGGGTCAGACAGTTGAGCTCCTATATCGTCAAGCTCAGATCACTTCCTACTCAGAGAATGACCCCCGAGCATCCAACCGCGTCCGTCATAAGATCCCTCCAGGATAGCACTCATAACACTGGCCAAGGTCGACTGATTATCATCAGCGGATTCTAGATGTCGTTCCAACATGCCTGGCGGCATCAAGTCAGCTAGCCTTAACGCCCATCCCAGGACAGCCGTTTCATGAGGCGGCACTTCTGATTCCCCAAGTATGTCTACCAATATCTTTGTGAGATCGCTGCTCATTTCTTCGAATTTCTTTTTATGCCACGACGCCGTCGTTAGATCCCTCCACACGTCCCTGTTGACCGGCGTTTGCTTTAGTTGAGCCACGAGCTTGAAGAATTGGGAACCAAGCTTCTGTTAGTTCGATGACCGCCCACTGAAAGAAAGAGCAAGTAGCCCATTACCTCACGCCCCTTAATTTCATCTTCAATCAACACGGGCGAACAAGGCCATGCTTGGACTTTGGTCGATGGGCCTCGCGAATTGTCTGAAGGTGTGATTATGAGCGACATGTCTTTGAAAAAAGCGCGGATTTCTGGCGCTGGAGCCTCTCTTAAATACGCACGTCCTCACACACTCCCACGAGGTGAAGAACCAAGCTGTAAATGTTGTCCATGTCAATATTGCATAGGCTACCCGAAACAATGGCCTCTAAGGGGAGCCTTTGCAAACAGGTTGCAAACATGGGTTGGGGGTATGAGGGCGTTTTCGCATAGCCTGAGGCAGAGAGCAGTGTTGCCGGGCAAACGAGTCATTGCCCTGGTTGTGCCCTGGTTGGTACGCCTCACCCCTTCTTTCCATCGCGCACTGTTACCTTTTCAAGTGGGGCGTACGCCTCTCCCCTTCTCTCCATCGCGCGCTGTTACCTTTTCAAGTGGGGCGTGTCCAATTTGGCGTGATTATTAACAGTACACATATGTCCACAAGTGCAAACCCGCCCATACCAAACCAAGAGACGGCTCTCTCCGAGTCACATCACTCAATGATCGACATCAATATTTAAAGTTGCAGTTTACGAGAACGACTTACACAACGCTACGACTCCACTGCACTTCTTCCGTCCAGCACCAGGTCCAAACGCTGCTACGGTTGATCAGAGCATATTGTATACTGAGCTTAGTATCACACATTAATTGTCATCATCCACATAAGGAGTCTGACTAGTCCGCTGATATTGTTTCCTCGTAGGTGAGTGAAGCCAAGATGCGGATATCTTAGTTTGAGAGGTTATCTACGTGCATCCCGATGCTAAGTAAGGCATAAACTTCAGCCAGTGGCTAAGTATTCAAGGCTATGGCACGAAGAATATCATTCTCTGTGTTATTATATGTACATTTAGGCAGCATTTTCCTGGCATACACATAGGCTTTCGATAACTGGAGCAATTAGATTATTTTGTGCAGCAGTAGTCAGTGGAAACGCTGTTTTCTGAAGGGATCTAAGTAAATACGGTCATCCCATGCGTCGCACTCCCAACTCTACCCCAAGATGATCGACGAATCTTATACCTCTCTTGTCCCACCGATCATGCCAATTGGACATCCACGAACTGTGGATGCTCAACTCATGGAACGATGCGACGGACACTATCGTCAAACGCTCCGCGACTGGGAGATCAACGAGGAAGATTTGCTCCAAGATTTCGTGCAGGCGAACAGGGCAGGAGTGGATATTGGACATGTTGACTGACCCGCACATTTCGGCGACGCATGGATGGATTCGAAGCTGCCGTACCTTCGGAAGCACTGGTGGGAACCCGGGCACTTCATCGCACAGGTTAATGGATAGCACTTCCAAATGGGGGCAATGTTCGAGCGCTGGTGCCAAGACGTACTGGGAGAAATACGATGTTGTATGGAGCACCTTGATTTGCTTCCCATACTTGCTGAAAAATTCAGGTGCGGCCGGGAACATTGGAATGAAGAGGGAAGAGAATGAAGAAAGGTGGATGTCGGGGTGTGTAAGCAATGTGACAAACTTGTCCCATACAGGCGCATAACTGGTGGGGGAAAAGAGCGATGGGAGTGGAAGAACTCCTAAGGATAAGGAACGAACAGAGGGCTTTAATTCCGCCTCAAGTGCCGTTGACATGAAGGTTGGCACATCAGGGTACGAGTGTACGCACTCTATGTGAAGGGTGGAAAGGTGGCGAAGGCTGGAGAGCAGTGTCAACACGTCCGTGAAACTCGGTGCCTCCGATGGAGACCCTAGGC
Organism: Candolleomyces efflorescens; assembly: GCA_027579765.1. Taxonomy (NCBI): domain Eukaryota; kingdom Fungi; phylum Basidiomycota; class Agaricomycetes; order Agaricales; family Psathyrellaceae; genus Candolleomyces; species Candolleomyces efflorescens. Next base: position 3,271 of record JAMZDL010000301.1, read on the forward strand.
GGAGACAAGAGAGCAGAGGGACGTTGTCGGCTAAAGCAAAAACGATTTCTTTCGCTATAGCTCCGACGTATCTGCCTTCACCCCGGGGGTTATGGAGAAATGTTGTTAAATTCGGGGTAGAACGCAAAATATGTGAGAGCAGCCGAGTATTGAAGGGCATGGGCAGCTGGAAGTCTATGCTGATCGTTCGTGCGCCGGGCGAGCAAACCCCATGGTCGGAAAATTTCTCGGTGGCGAATTGGTGGTACATTCGGAGCTCTTGGTGATCACGTATGACTATGTGCTTGCAGCATATTTCCTTGACGACTGCTCTGAAGCTTGAAGATGCGGCCGCGGTGTTCCGAACAATGTCAGACGATGGATAATGCCAATCTATATTGCCAGGAGCGGCTGGGCCGACTTCACGCGACGAAGAGGTGGCAGAGAGCTTGGATGGTACAGGGCTCACCGCCCAAGCCAATATCTCCCTGACAAGCTCCAGTGGGAATGCAAGCGAGTAGGGCCTTGAAAATGTTGCTGTCATGAACGGAAGTTGACTGCTCCCCCCGGTTAATTCATCTACTTTGACTCTCCAACGATGAGGTTGGGATACTTGCCTGCTGCCGTTCGGGCGCACAAGATGTACTTGCTCAGCTCCGAATAGAAATTTGGTGATATTTTCCAAGAAAGATATGGTCCTGATGCAATGGGTTAGAAGGAAAGCGCAAAAAAAGACGAAACTAAAGTAGCAAGGGGTATGTCTCAACGACAACGACTCAGAGGGAACATGGAGAAGGTTGAGGCGATAAACGGTGGAGAAAAGGTCAAAGCCAATAACACCACTAGAAACTCGCACCTTTGAAGCCAGTCGTCTTTCGGGTCGGTATTTGAAGCCTGCCGTGTTTGGCCCTGGTCGCTGTCACAACCGACTAAAGAGAGGGATGGATGCAAGGTATAAATATGTAACTGAATTCAAAAAATAAACGGTCGTACTTGATTTCACACCGATGGGAGGTCGTTGGAAAGACAAGGATAAGAGCCCTTAAGAGCAGAGTGGGGGTGGGGGTTGGGTTCTATTAGAGGGCGATTGAAGGGACGTAAAAGGGTTGATCACCACCCTTGGCTCTGCTAGCTTTTATTTACTACGTACACCCCCCCAAACCATGAAATCGACCCCTCGTTTTCGGTTCAAGTCGCTGCAGCTCCAGTTCCCCCGCTCCTGATATAGCATAAAAAGGACGAAAAGGATGTCTCGTGCGTGAGTCAGTTGACTTTCCAGCCTCGTTCCTGAGCCTGAGGGTGATTATTAACCGATAGATCGTGAAGAGCGAGGTCATCATTGCTGAAATAGCTGCATACAGCTGTGTTTGACACAAGACCGTACGGAGGCAATCAAAAGCTCAACTTATGACTTATTTTGACTCTCATGCGCATTCGGACGTTCGTGCTCAGCGAAGAGTCATGAAATGGTCGTAGGCAAGGTTGGATGCCACATTTTCCACCAGAGAAAGTGGTCGAGTGCGAGTGTCCCTCGTACAAATCTTATCAGCCCACCTTCCAAAACGCCTACATAAATGCACAGACTCCTATGCGGATGCCCCCATACTATCTCAGGGATTCACCTAAACGTCGAATCAATGGATGCTGGTGAAAGGCTGTGAGAAATACCTAAGTCAATGGTATGCAGGCTGCTACCAACTGTTTTAGGCGGCGGAGGTAATCTGAATCCCGTACTGTCCATTATCAAAGTGAACCGCTCGAGTAGCCTGGGCCGATCCCTACTGATCAACCTCGCCTGACATAAGGTTTTTGATTAGCTCGGGCACGGTTCCACCGAAAACCCACGCCACCTGGGAGCCACACACGCCACTTGGATGCTACACAACTGGCGAAAGTCACTTGAAGCTTCGTCTCTTGATGATAACTTGCGTTAGGTGACGCACCAACTTCCATCATCCGTCGTTGCCACTCTTGAGCTCTCAACCTCGACTTACACATGTTTGGCTCCATCGATTCTTCTTGCTGGTCGAAAGGACGCGTAAAGCCAGACTTCGGTCTATATGGCCCTAGCGTCTGACCGATCTGATGCCGTATCCAATAGAAGGACACATCTCCTCCTTCACTCCGCTCGGGGATTTATGCCCTAGCGGTACGAAGTGGAAGACGCTGTGTATTTATAGGCTTGCACCAATGTCGATGAGGCGCCACCACCACCTCGATAAGTACCTTGAAATTGGAGGGAGCTCTTATATATGCAGTGTCGGCCGCGGTCTATCGTTTGTATATTCCCCTATCATTTCTACTAGAACGATTATGAGCTTTCAAGGAAGAAACGGCGGTCGTGGTCTGATGGTTTCGACATAGCAGTCTAGCAACAAGATGAAGACTGACGAAAATGGAGATATGAAAGAGGCGAACTCAACCTGATAAGGCGGTTAGACCGGTCCGTTGTTAGAAAACAGCGTCGTAGGTTTGCAAACAACTATAAGAAACACACGGTCAGCGAGTTCATCGAGTTGCATCATGAGAATGTTCGGTCATCCACACAAGATAGATAAGGCGGAGCCACTCTCTGGGCCATCCACAACAATCGTTAAAGCTGATTGCCAAGGCTATAAAGGATGGACTCTTGCCTTTTACACACTACGTGTCCTTTGCCCTTGTCACTCCCCGGATTTTGTCTGCAAACCGTACACGTTCCAACAGGGCGATGAGTGCCCCTCTGTGCCAATAACCGTTAGAAAGATCGCGTCCAGCAAACTCGAACACTTATCTTTACTTTCCAAAAATGCAGGCCGCATGCATTACAGAGCAGGTAGGAATCAGCACCGTGCCGCCAGTTGGGTGAACTAGTCACCCCACAGTTACCACACTGCTTGTACGACGGCTCCTCAATATCAGAGAGAGATCGATTGGGCCTACCGTAAGGATGAGAAGGGGTGTACACGTGCCATTGCAACCTATTTTTTCCCACTTTCCTCGGCGGGATTTTCAAAGGTCGCGTAGTGGAGTACGTCGGAGAGGAGCTGTGGGATTTCCACTCGGCAGGACGACCATGACCTATTGAGGTTGGGGCGGAAGAGGGTGTTTGGTCGGAAAAAGAGTGATCATAGTGCCTCGTTTGGGCGTTCATCGTGCGGTAAGGGCAGTCTATTCTGCATCGGGGGCTCGGAGAAGGTGAGGGACGGCTGTCGAACAGAGAGGCAATTGGAGGCAGTCTGAGGGGTGAGTAGTTTTTTTGCCGTCCATCGTCAGCACAAGAATTGAAGGATGCCGGTCTAAACATTCTCTAGTCATTGACTGGGAAGAGGGAGGCGCTATGAACATTTTTCCTTACCGGTGAGGAGGTTGCTTGATTTTCCCGTCTTCAAGAATTTCTCCCCTTGGGATTTGCCCAGTAGATACAACAGTACTGCTGAACGCGGGTTGAACTTCCGGTGGGCTGAATACTACGTCCATAGCCGTGAGTGGTATAGGAAGGGAATAAAGGAACTGGGCAAGAGAAAACGGGATTGAGCGTAAATGAAGAGGGAAGACAGGCACGTGGAGTTGATCAAGGAGAATGAAACAGGGTGAAGAATGGACATGACTCTCCTTATCGGTTTATAGTCTGACGGCATTTGGCTTGTCGTCCACCTGTCAGCGTTCTAATCCTAGTTTGATTATATGGGTGCAGCATCCTACTTAGAATGGAATTAAATTGCTCTGGGTTGGAGAGAACATCCATCCATTACGAACGTTGGTGCTTCCGAGCTCTGCATCGATGCTACACTGTAATATGCACCGACCGTTATGTTTTGCAAGCCATTTTATTGACTCGGGTGCCGTAGGTGGGTTTTGAAAGCGCCTAACATTGACCTCGGCATTTTGCAGAAATCGTGGCGTCGTCCGCCCGTCCCCGTGATTGGCATCCAAAATACTTTCACCCTCGCCTGTTCAACTCCGATCAATCTTCCATATTTACTAATTTAACCTTCACGTCCACCAGGTTTTCCCTACCGTCGCTATTTAGCCAATATTCCTATCATATTTGTTGCTACCCAGGGCAAACGTGGGGTGACCCTCATGCTTCGTTAGTGAAATGTGGTCTCTGTGAGAACCATGAATTTTATTTGGAGACCAGCTGGGTGCTACCCCCCAAGCCAAAACCTCTCGAAGGCGACAAACACTCTCGGGTCTCAGCCGCTGGACGCGTCCACCTATTTCTTGGCACGTTTGCGTATCCGAACATACGAGTCAAATATTGCAGGTCTCCATAAAGGCAGCCGGTCTGTCCGACGCATCCATATCACACCGGGAAGTGAATATGGATCGCTAAAGGGTACAGAGGATTCTAGCAATCCTGCTGACAGCCACCGGAGTCAAATCAAACGATGAAATACTATTATCGAGAGACAACTTTCTGGCGTTTCATCGATGATGGTCACACCATCGACTCTTCCCGGGAACTACGTCGCCGTTCACGTATGCCTTCTTGGTCACAAAACATCCGCCGCTCGTCGAGGTGGCGTTCTTGGGGTGGAACTTGTATTGTGTGTAGCGCTGGAGAAGGCTGGTCTTGCCGACACCTGGAACAACGCGGAATGAGCGCCACTGGGGGGAGCAAAGAGCGGAGAAGTCGAACTAGAGTCGCCCATAACGACAATCTTGCTATCTATGCCCTGGTCGTACCGACGCCGCGAGTAGGGGTCGGCGGGGTAGCGGACGTCGTCCATGGTGGCGAGCGACGCGGAGGAGGCTCTCTGGGGACGACGTACAGCAACCTGGAGAGTGGAGGGTGAAAACAATGGCCCGCACCCGGGGGCTTGGGGCATTAAAAGAGAAACAGAAGAGGAGAACTACTTGTGATTCCCAAGCCCATATGCTCAGGCTCAAACATGTTCGACACGAGTGATGGGTACACAATAAAATATGACCTGATTCGCAGCTTTGGAATTCAATGGGCCTTCTTTTTCTTCTCTTAGGACATCAGTTGAAGACCGAGGCCATGTTGAAAGTAAGATCAATATGGCGGTTACGATTACCAAAAGTCAATTTACAAGAGAGAAGCGGAGCTACTAGTCTTGAACATGATCATCCATATGCACGGTTTCAACCTGTGCAAAGCTTTACAGATACTCTCTTAATGCATTCGGACTTCACCCTACAAATCCAAGCAGCCTGCCTCTCGAGGTGAGGGACTACATAACACTAAAACCGTACTGCGATCCGCTCTTCTCTTCTCTCATGTCTCGTTCTTCTCGTGACGGTTCATCAGCTTTCCTCATTCTACGTGAAATCAGTTAATGAACTGTCTTAAAAGGTCAAGAAACCAACCCTAACGATTGAAAAGGTCGTCTAGTCCTGACACCTCCATACCCTTGATTGGACGATACCCCAACCGCCCGAATATAGATGAGGTGTCGAACTGCCCACAAATATAGATCGCTGGCTCCACCGTGTGGCCTATGCAAAGGACAGCGAGGCGTGATCCAGGTGCTTCATACGTTACTAGTTGATATAGGGAGACAGGGAGCTTTTTATTTCGCGCAAAAGTGGTAGCTTCACTTTTAGAAAAGAACACAGGAGACTCCAGTCCTGCTCCGAGACGGAAGGCTGGGATAACGTCGCTATGAGCTGGGATATGGACATCATTTCGAGCTTTGAATAAGGTTGCATCCGCTCTCTCGGCGTCGCAAAGGAGAGAACCTAACACACAGAGAAGATACAGGCGCGTCTTTAAAGTCGTACGTCCTGGGAGAGTGGATATCAGCCTTGAGTAGCCCGACCCACGGCACTCAGGGAAAGTGATCACCTGGAGGATAGATTCCATTCGAGGTGTAAAGCATGCAATCGACTGCGTGGCCGCTCTTTCTATCAGCCTCCAGACATTTAACGTCACAGTAAACCGTGCGCCTGCATACTGAACAGGTCACCATCCGTCCTGTTCCAATCATGCGCGGACACTGGCATCTTCCGGTAAGGATTATGATCGTTCAGGAGCGGGCCGGTACTGACCTGGATGTTGTCGCAAATGGCCCTATGGGTCAGCTGCGTGTACATGCGGAGGCCTCGGGCAAACGAAAACACTGTGGATTGTACATCAATCCACAGGATCTCTACTTCAGAGTTTGATGCACGTCTTAGCATTGGAGGGAGCTGCCTGATGGCTTTGATCATGTGTCTGACCATCCGATAGTCGATCATCAAACACGTTAACACTTGAAGGTAGTCCAGGCAGCGGGACTTAACGTCGACCGACGGCGATGAAAATAATACATCTTGTAAGGACAAAAGCATCCCCGCGTCCAGCATGCGTCTGGTCAAGCGTTTGTACCAAGGCTGTATGGGAACCTTGTGTGGACGTCCAATGAATTGTATGAAAAGGCGGCTCGATCCAAGATAAATCGGAAAGCTGGTGCGAAGTCTGAAAATCAGCTCCACGATGCGATAAGGGAGGCTGCTTTCTAGCATTGACCGACGAACATCTTCAGAGAGCGTGCTAATATCACTGGTAAGATTAATCACAAGCGCGACTTCCGCCGGCGTGTAAAATGTAGAAGCAGAAATTGCATCTACTCTGTGAACCAGCCATGCGATGGTTGAAGTCCACCTCCTACCCCCGTCCCCAAAGCAGTAAAAAGCATAAGCACGCCGACACGGTTGACTGGTAAGGAACCGGAGGAAGAAAGTTATACCGACGACGACTGAACCCAGCTTTTTCTCCGGAAGACTTGTAAGCTCGCTCGTAGAACCATCGACACACGTCCACACCCTATGTACTATGTCAGACAATATTCTGACTGTCGAACCGCCGCCAAAAATCATGGGATTTTGGTCAAATATGCCTGATAACAGGGTAGAGGCTACTACCCTGGCCATCACAGCCGAATCTCCTTTCCCTGAGTAAAATGCGAGGTGATGGTGCAAACTAAGTTGAATCGCGACTAACAAATAAGATATTTCGCGAAAGTACTGAGGATGGCGTTCGTAGTACGTCGTAGTCGTTTCCGGTTTGATCTTGGAGAGTACACGGAGCACCATCCCACATACGCCCATATGTCCGGTATCTCTGGCAAACGCCTGAATTCGAAGGTACCCGGTCATATGTCCAACGACATTTGTCGCATACGAGTCACATCCCGGGAGGTTCCAGTCCATCGCCAACAGCCGAATCAAAAGATCCCCCGTTACCGCGGTCGATTCTTGAACCCGATGACGATCCTGAGTTGTCATGCTCTCTAGCCCCTACAGGCACTTTGGTCAACAAGGTGCACAAAGAGAATTTATCATACCAACGGACTTTGGTGTGACCACGAAGTCGATTGAGAACGAATATGATACCTGTCCAAGCGCCAAAAGCGAATGAAGGAGTTTGAATCAACGATGTGGGGCGTCCTAGATAACTGTTGAAAAAGGCCTGCCCAGTTCTGTCATTCCCGAACACAATTATAAAGCGCATGAGGGGAGATTGATTGGCATAGGCTGGCCAAAGCACGCTCCGGAAAACGAAGCCAAGCGGTTAAAGCTGTCCATAGGCGTACCCTTCGTACAGGAGCATCATTTTCGCTTATCCTGCCACATCAAAGTTAGATCGGTACGAGACTGTGAAGTTTAAGAGTGGAACAGGCAAGGCGGTTGCCTATTCACCTGGTTTAACCACAGCCACACACACACGCGGAACCGGCTTGTTAAGCTTGGGTGGCATGGCTGAGTCAGACGCCAGTCAAAAGCTAGAGAAAAATGCGCCAAACCAGCCAGGCTACGGATTCTAGCACCCTGAAACGCTTCAGATTAGTTACCGTACGCGTTGAAGTGGCTAAACTGCTAGCATAGAGGAAAACAAGCTAGCCGGTGATAGGGCCCCATGGTAGGTCAAATCCTATAAAGTCTGAGCAACCCGCCTCCAAACTCCAATCTCCACACCCCTCGAACTCTCGCCTGTGAGAAATCGCTCTCCTCCGAAAGTCGTAAACTCATATTCTGCAGTACCTGTTCGTGGAAGAATCTCGGCGCCAGTCAAGAGAGCTTCAAACAACATAAAGAGGAGGCACGAAACATGCCGACGTACCAGACTGAAAAGCGGGAGGAAAGTCCCAAAATGATCAACACCGAAATCATAGACATGGTAGATAAGGTTTTCCTTCAGGCCAGGTGCAACGTTAATACTTCTGGCATAGCTTGTAGATGACCTAAACACGGGCAGAGCCGATGAACGTGCAACATGGTGCACTCTCCTGAGAGTGGACTGGAGCAGAGACGAGCTGAAGGACACGAGACAGAAAGTATTGGACGCGGCGTTGTACAGGATCAAGGGGGCGAACACCACAGAGCCTGACACCGAGAAGTTCGGGGAAGTCCGATGGCCGATACAGTTCCTGGGAATGATGCCGGAGGGCGTGGTCGGGGACAGGATATGTCAACATCCCGTTCCTCACCGTGATGCAGAACACCTGCTAAGGGTATTAGGCCTGTCCGTGGATCGATCTTCAAAGATATTTGCCAGCGCGGACCATCCTGCCACGAAAGCCTGCACTCTGGCCACCAACATAATACTCAATCTACTCCACCACCGAGAAAGCCCATGCACGACCAGGCAGGCGAAGGAGATAATCGCGCAAAATGCACTCAAAATATGGATGTGGGGAGGAATCAACCACCATGAACGTACCTGGAGGAAGCTCCCATGGGAAACCATAGGAAGGGTCGGCTTGATCATGCTCCACCTAGTGTTCAACGACGAGGAAATGTGGAACAGCTTCAGGAGAGCGTGTTGTCGCAAAGGATGGAGAAGTTGGAGGATGGCGGTAAACTGGTTGGAGGCCAGGGGTGAGATACTAGCTTTGAAAGAAGACAGACTATCAGGGGAAGTGGAGGCGCTGATCCATGGGGTATTGATGTTCACCGAAATGAGCGAGGAGGCAGCCAAGATGATCTTTGAAGGGCCTCTTCCAAAGTGTGGCATCAAACTTATCAAAAATGACGGCCCCATAGACAGCGAATACCTCAGTTGCGCTGCGGACCTAATCCACGCAATCACACACGGATTGGAACGTCAGGATAAATTAGCATTCACTGATTCAACGTTAGATCATCTACAGGCGGGAATACTGACCCCCGTTAGAGACGTAGTGCTCTATACCGCTCCTACTCCAAACCACCCGTCGTACGCGAAGACCTGGAGCTACCTTAGATTCATTCTGAGTGCCCTGCTTCACCCTCAAGCCGTACCTTACATAACAAGCGCTTTCGCGTCTCTCCCTCCACTTGTAGATGACGACACGGCGCCTGAACAGAAAGCCACTTGGGAACGGATTCTCCATACTGTAGCCGTGTTCAGGAAAGCTCACTCAACTTTTACGGAGCAAGGCAGGAAGGGCATGTGCGACAACATAGAGGCAAGTACAAAGCATTTAAAGGAGAGTACTTTGAGCACTAATGGCCATACGCCATCTCGCAGTGTGGAGCCGAGATGATCACCACAATCAAGTGCGAGGGCTGTCAACGAGCAGTATACTGCAGCAAGACGTGTCAGATAGAAGGGTGGACGACGGGACACAACACTGACTGTAACGCATACAGATCAGGATACATGAGAAAAGGTAGAAACGCGATAAACTTTGGATATACTACCTCGCTGACGAAGTGCTATTTATCCGAATCATATTTCAGCGAAAACCACCTTAAAGACCAGAACATTCTTGGCTCATGTAGTGGCAGCTTTAAAGGGCGACACGAAGAAGCCAAATACAAATTCAACCAGAGGGAACAGCGAAGATGAGCTGGAACCAGAGCCGGAATTCAGAGTGTTCAACGTAGGGCCTGGGGTTTCGAACACAGACACCTTTTCAATCCAGAAATTACTAGAAAATGGAGGCGGCTGTAGATTGTCATCCCAGCTCAAAAGGATGCTCGAGATCAGCGTCTCGAACAAGGAGCTCGAGATCGCTGCTCTGGCCATCTCGGACCCACCAAACGAAAGATTCTACATCTTCGTCTTATTGAAGAACCACGAAATCGAAGGAAGGGTAGAATTGATGCCCGTGAAGGCAACGGAGGCCTCAGATTTAGATACCTTCATTCGAACGTACGCATAAGATGAATTTCCCCTCCAATGGCAAAAGAATGCAGCGTATGTAGCTCGTAGTTTCAATATTGTACCAGTAACAACGTAGATAAGCACGAGTAATGAGTCTTGCCTTCCATGTAACAATCAGTGTCTATGATATCGAAAATAGGAAAAATTGGATTGTGCCACATACCCGTGTTTGAGCGAGAGTCTTGGATGGTAACCAAATCGACGGTGACGCATTCACTTCCCATAGACCACCACAATCTGGCTCCAGCGACGGCCTAGTAAGACACCCAAACATCGTCAGGACTATTCTAGCCAACCGGGGGATGCATTGAGCTACGTTGAAGTCCATGAGAGAGCACACGAGAGAGCTATTTCAAGTAGCGAAAGAGAAGTGAAACTCTGAGAAAATACTATTGACGGGGCAAGTATAATTCAGTAAAGGGGAATCAAACAAAGGGCCGATGAGTAGTAAGTAGGAAAATAACTCGATAGGACCCAAGCCCGCCGCATACAGCTGGCCCCATTTTCCAGCACCGGCGTCCTTATTCGACAAAGGCGTAACGCCACCTGCCATAGGATGGGCACGAAGCCACGTACAGCCTGGCTACGACCTAATGTGCACAAAGCCAGGTCAACTCAAAGCCTCTTTTAGATCAATAAGGGCTAGACTTACCGCCTGTTTGAACCACGTATTATCGCCAAGGATATTTGTGGAAATAGGTGAGCACACGGGTCTCGTTCCCGTATACGACGCAGGGAACGGTGTGCCCATGGAATATGGCACCTAAGGTAGTAATTATGAGGGGTTGGATCGCCTCCCTGGTCACAGAGGGCTTCAACGGGGCGGTTCGAATAAGGGGAAAGGGGAGTCAACCTCGCAGACGACAGGCGAAGGATCGGTCCAAATCGTCCACGTCGTGTTGTCATCAAGCTTGCTCGCATAGAGGCGCCCCGATGCATATATAAACAAGCCTATGGCAGAACATACCGCGCTCTTCAGCTCATGTGAGAGAAGACGAAGACGATGATCCTGTCGAGAGGGAAGATCACAAAGGAATGAAGGGTGTCGTTGGATTGAGAGTGGTCCCGGACAGAACGGCCTTTCCGGCGAGTAAGATCCTAGAGGAAGATGGCCATATTGCGGACCACCAAACGCTTGAGTTTGAACATCGGAGGCACGGCTTGCCCCGCGATGTTGAATCCTGGAATGGGTATCGCGCGGTGAGAGCGCAGGATCTTCTCCATCTCTGGCCCTGTATGCATTCCAGAGTGCCAATGGCCGAAAATACCGCCGCCTTCGTGGTCCGGGCCTCTCATCTGCGCCTTAAACAGTCTCATACTCACGGCTTAGGAAAAGGCATTAGCATGAGACTACCCAACGCGCAGAAAAGGGGCCCGAACCACGAAGTCGACAATATTATCGGCAATTGGCCCACCGCCCCACAGGCAGCACCAGAGCTGGAGAAGACCAAGCGGTCACATTCTCACACGGAGATTGGAGGTAGAGGACTTCAACACCAAGTGCATTCCTCCAGTCTTTCCTCACCCATAAAAACAAGAGATCAGGCAGATCGTGAGGAGCACAACCCCAAACCAGTCTGTGCCTACACCGCCGATCGAGTCATCATATTTTCGCGTGGATTGGGCTGGAGATCGTGCAGTTATCATGAAGAAAGAGGAAGAAGTTGGTGGATGAGGTGCCAGTGACCACGGGGGTAATCAGAAAGCAGGGCACCCTTTCGCATCAATCTGTTTTCAGTTTCGTTCAAATCTCTGGATTGGACCTACACAGCGTGAGAAGAAGTCACGATTTTGTGATCAAAGTCATTGAAAGTCCGCAAGCACCGACTCGCGCGGACAAGACCAACAATCAAGAAAACGACCAATCCATTAGAAGAAATTGGAGGCGATATCAGTATACGGCAAAGACCAGCAAAAGACTCCCGATATTGCAGCAGATCTACAGGAGGAGGGTTTTGATGCAAGCATGACGAGAACGTTTCGAATATAAACTCAGCCGCAAACAATACCCTGAGCCCTGCCTAATTCGGTGTCCAGGACCGCCCGGATGGGCAATTCTTTTTCGAACTCTGCATCAGCAGACCAGGCGGCATATACTTCGGCACTGATGATTTATTTCCCACACTCTTCAAGTTGTTCCCAGAATGAGTCGTTTCGAGGAGTCCCTTGCTTTGGCTTCAACGGCGTCTCAAAGAGCCCCCTCACCGGCCGTGGCTACTACGCATCCAGGACCAGGGCCCAAGCATCTTTCAATCAAGTTCTCGCTTGCTGTGGGTCTGTTCATGAGGGGATGGTTGAGGTAGCAGTCCATGAGGTTCTGGAGGGAGGGACGGAGGAAGGGAGGGGCGGAGGAACGGAGGGACGCCCTACGGTTTTGGAGGAGTTCAAGTTTAGCTTCAATTCAATTTTGCCTTGGTGAGTTTCTCTTCGTTCGAGTGTCCACTAAAATAAATGGGATGCTGATCATGAGAGCGTGCTTCCTCATTCATCTCAGGATTGAAGCTATCGTTAAGCACCTTAAAACCCGATTCAGAATGTTGGAAGCTGTCGTGAACCGGACTGAGACGGTCTACATTCTGCATCGTGGGATGACGAATTTACGAATTGCGCGCTATCTACGCGTAAAGATCTCGCTGGCACGCCCACCGAGCTTGACTGAAGTGGCTCAGAAGAGAGGGGATTGCTGTGATCGTGTACGTTTCAATTTCTAGCCTCCCCTCTCTTCAACCCCTCTTTTTATCGTTGAACCCCAAAGGAACTTTGAATTTCCTGCTAGTAACTAAACTAGCCGTACCCACCCTCGCCACCGCCAAACCCCTAGGTGAGGTGGGTCTGCAGTATTCGTCTGGAAATTGGTGATCTAAACTTGTGTCGGGCTCTGCTCTTCGACTACGGTCTGAAGGGTAATTGTGACCTCGACATAGAGGGTTTGTACAAGGACGTTTACACGCCGCTCGTCCGTCATCAGCGTCGGTGCAGAAGAACGGGAAGGCAATCAAGGACGATCCGTTCCCCGAGTTCTTCAACATCCTCATATTGACGTATATGGCAAAGATACCCAGGACTAGATCGTCAGTACCTCGTCTCCAGGTAGGGTGTGGGTGCGCAGACTGTGCTTAACTTGGCGGACGTCTCACCCACATGGTCTCTCCGAGCGAAGCACGAGCGAAGAGAACATCTTGAAGTCACGATTAGCCGCAGCAACTTGAAGATCGATCTTGACTTCGCCAGTACCACGAAATTCAGCGATACAAATCCGAGAGCCTTGGTAGTGGAAAAAACCTCGGATGTGACGAGGGCGAGGAGGGAGCACACGTAGGAGTAGGAGGGTCGAAAAGGGACAGCAGTTGAAATTAGGGTGCTAACGGGGTATACTCGAAGTGGTGTAGTGGTGTGTGCGGTTAAAGGGGAAAGGCTTTCAAGCTGGATGAGGTGGTGGACGAAGCATAAGCCGATAGGATGCTCGGTGAAGTCAGTTGTGATAGAGGTGAGTGCTGAATACAGCTTTCTCTAGCTTGTCTTGCGACCATTTGGCATTCAGCGATCGAGCTTCTCTGTCGAGCTCGCACCTCAAATGTCGAATCAGGGAATGCATCTGCGGCGCTCTATTCAATTGAGCTGTAAAGCTACGATCTTCTTTTTCGAAATCAACCAGCCTCGGGGAAATTAGGTTCGTCGCCCGCATGTTAGCAATCGGTGAAACGGCCTCTTTCCCCTAGAAATACTCATGCTAGGTGGTGATTTCGCGTGGAGTTAACCAATATGCACCTCATCGCGCTCCTTGCGATTACCTTTCTAGGATTACAGAGCCTTTCAGGCGTGAGCTCAGGTTAGTCTGCCTGAGATACGTCGCTCAACGTTGTCGCATTGACAACTGTCACCCATCATAGCGCAACCTCACGCTGCGATTACTTTGGGTGACGCAAACAAAAGCTCGCAACGTGAGTGTCCCTGTCTGCGCTAAACCAAGGCTGACGCTCTCTGGTCAGTGCAAAGACTTGGATCTTCTACCACCCCCACGCCAACGACGACTCCAACTTCTACTTGCACGACCGCAATCCCCTGTCTCCCGACCATCTGCCCCACAGGTTCTTGCTACGTTCTAGGCCCACGACCTGGACAAGACTGCCCACTCGTTTGCAGCTGCGGTCCCATCCCCGCTGCATCCCAAGCGCCTTGCACAAATGAGACGACCTGCCAGCCTGGATTCCATGCCGTTCCAACCTCTTATGGTGCAGTGTGCCGCCACTGCGTCTGTGTCCCTGAGCCATCTCCTACGTTGACTCGTGCGCCACTGTAGGATGGCACACACGTGTAGATCTCTTGTATTATATTCCATTTCGTTCCGTTTTTTTTTTCACTTGAATCGACTGTCAACGATCACCTTTCCGTTTTTGAGAAAGGTACCGGTGAAAGGTGTGTACCGTTCAGCAAAAATTCATGCTTAGACTTCTATTGCTGGTAAGGCTTCCATTCAACACATCGGTCGATGCTTCACGATCGAAATATGTACCCCGACCCTCTGACTTTCGACCCAGATAGGTCGAATTGTGAAGTAAGGAGGAAAATGCATTTGAGCTAACGCATGAGTGTAAGACCTCCTTCACTATGTGAGTACCTCTCTACATCCCTGGTTACAATCTGCTGACCCATTGGATATGAATATAGGTGCCAAAGCCGCTCAAGTGCGTCGTCAAGCCACGCCAAAAGGAGAAGGTAGACTTGATTTGTGCTCTGTAGGCTGTGGGCTCAATACCAAAATTGATGCTCCAGATTCGATTTTATGTTCAAACTCCAACACAAAGTATCAGCATGACGATAAGACGTCTACATTCACTACCCATTTGAGGTCTTCATATTAAGATGTAACGGAATAACGGAAGTAGAAGCTATAGATTAATTATCTTCATTCATTTGAGCCCTCATACGACCAGTCCAGGCGACCCTGTGCATCGAATCTCCTTCTGATTCCTTTGTAAAACACGAAAATAGATCCTGAGGTTCCTACACTGAACTGGTCGCCTGAATAGGGTAGTCTGATCAGTCCTCCTCCATCAGTGAAAAACCACTCGGTCGGTATCTTACACCGCGCATCGAAGTTGGGAGACGGTACAAGATACGAGGCTTAT
>JAMZDL010000302.1:0-18299 GCA_027579765.1 Candolleomyces efflorescens
AGTTGATGCTTTGTTTTGCAGATACATGCATTTAATGCATAGGACTGCAGAATTTCGCAAACCCCGTTTTCGCTGGGAGTCAATCGTGAAGCTACCGGTGATTGATGGATTTAGGTCTAGGCGTGCCCTGACGGATGGTGACGGTGCTGAAGGTCTAAGGATGCGGTGGAATACCTGGCGTTCCTTTGGCCGAAGAGCATTAGGCTAATGCAATTCGTGAGCGAGTTGCTGCGACGCTAAAGGTCTAAGGATGGGGTGGAATACCTGGCTTTTTTGGTGGCAAAGAGCTATAGGCTAATGCATTTGGTGAGCGCGTTGCTACTTTGTTGATGGTTTAATTGCCCGAGCCTAACAAAGCAGGAGGTTCACTAGCGCAGGGTACGTTGTTTCCGACATGAAAGTGGCACGAAACCCTGCGGCAACATGCGGCAGCACATATCCCAAAGGCACACTGCTCAGCGTAATCTGTTTGGCATCCAAAAGGGTAAGCACTTGGGTCGCATTTGGGATATAAAAGCTTAGATAGTGAGAAGCCACCGCGGTCATCCATCGTCTCCTCTAAGTTACAACGGCCACCAATTTACCCATGCCAGCTGTCTCTAGAGCTGCGTTGAAAATGCGATCGATCTCAGACGATCATCAACGTCCCACCCCGTACGATAAAGGCTTCATATCACAGGTATGGCAACGCCATCCCTCAAAATGGTCACTATTAACCTAATAACGAGAGTAGCTCGTGGAAAGGCTAGGCGAGAGTAACAGGGCCGATCGGACGCTGTGGTACAGGTTGTGGAAAGTCAATTGGAGGGCTGAAGAGATGCAGGAAGAAAGAAACCGTGCGGTGGATGTGGCATTGGCCAAAATAGTCTTGGCAAGCGTGGATCGTACTTCTTTCAAGCTTGAAGATGCGAGTCGCGCCGTCCTGCTCCTCGTCGTTATGCCCAGCAATACCTTGGGGGATAGAATATGCCGATACTCTGACCCACACCTGGTCGCAGAACAGCTATTAAAAGTACTGTTGCTCGTCCTCGAACGGTGTTCGTTGTATTTTGCCGGCGCCGACCATCCTCCCACCGTATGGTGTACCTCAGCCAGCAAGTTGGTGGTAGACATGGTCAGACATAGGGATGGGATTTGCGAATCCAGGCAAGTAAAGGAGTTAATCGCTCAGGTGGCCTCTAAAGTGTGGACTTGGGGTGGAATAAGCCATCGAGAGCGCACATGGAAATTTCTGCCCTGGGAGTCCTTTGGCCAGGTTGGACTCATAGTGTCTACTCTAGTGTCGAAGGAACGATGGATATGGGAAGGGTTTAGAGCCATATGCGCTCGTAGAGGTGAAAAGGGCTGGAGAGCTGCTATAAACTGGCTAGAGAGCAGGGCAGAGTTGCTGGCGATGAAGACTACGAGAGAGGATGATGACGTAGGAAGTCTCATTCGGGCTGCACTCACGCTGGCGGAAATGAGCAAACTGGCCGCTGAAATGATATCTCAAGGACCAGCTTCTAACTTTTGTATAATGCTATTGAGTCAACACGGCCCTATCGATCGCAGCCACCTCAACTTGGCGGCAAATCTCGTGCACGCCGTTACGCTCGGACTGGCTCAGCAGCGATGGGCTGACGCACGCGAAAGGACTTTCCCGCCTACAAGCATCTCGCACTTGCGTGCAGGCATTCTGGCTCTGGTGAGAGCGGTTGTGGTGTATTCTAACGACTCGGCGCACTACCAATCTTATGCGCATACGTGGAAATTTCTAAGATTCACCCTGGGGGCTCTGCTTTGTCCTCAAGCGGCTCCACATATAATCAAGGCGTTCTCATCCTTACCTCCCTTGCCAGACGATATGATGACGGCGGAGGGTAGGGCAACGTGGGGTCGAGTCCTTTATATGGTGGGTGTTACTGACAGGGCCTACTGCAAATACCAGGTGTACGGCAAGATGGTGACTTGCGATCAAGCAGAGGTGAGAAATATACCATAGGTATTGTTCCACTACTGATGAGTATACCGACCCTTAGCATGGATCCAACCAAGTATACTCACATCTTTGCCGTGGAAGCAATGGAGCTGCGTACAGCAACGAAGTGAGTCGGACTGAGACCTGCGCAACAGGTCGTAAAGTGATAGTCAATACGCACTGTTCCGGACCAACGCAGGAAGGTAACCTCTCTGTCTCCCTCTCTCCATAATTATCCATTCTCGTGCTAATTGCATTGCATATCTCGTAAACTATAGGAACAGGTTTGACCCTGGAGACCAAGGCTTTTATCTCTTGCGTGATTGCAGTCTTAAGCGAGAGCTCCGTGAGTATAAAAGCGCATGACGGAGGGAATTCCGATGCACCAAGCCTGCAGACTGAACCAACGTTCCGATTATTCAATATTGGACCTGGCATCTCGAAATTTAACCAGTTCTCGGTACAAAGACTACTAGATGCTGCCGAGAAGTGCCGGTTGTCTGCTCAGCTTAAAGACATGCTTAAACAGGCTCGCGCAAACGCCGACTTGACTGTGGCCGCTCTCGCCATCCCAGACTCATCCAATGAAAGGAGATACGTGTTTTGTCTTTTGAAGAACGGAGGAGTTGATGATGGGATGGCCAAGGTGCCCTGGAAAGTTACAGAGGCCTCAGAATTGGATAGTTTTATCATCTCATATGCGTAATAAGAGGACTGGTCCCAAGGCGGTTTCAGGTCGCAAAGAGTAAAACATCCCCTTACCATAGCAGACCGTCGATCAGACCGTCAATTATTCCATTTGAGTTTAATAGCCTCCAGTAGACCCATTATGTAGCCATTTCTGTAGAACCCCAATTAGAGTGCCTCAAATTCCTGATGTCTATAAGCCTGACTTTGGTAGACATGGAGGCCATTACAACGCTACAACCCGCATTGGTGCCGTAGCAGCGACGTCAGACTTCTTGGATAGATGTTGCTCCGAGGGTCGAACGCTCTTCGAGACCGACGGGAGCAAGATGATCAGTGCTTGTTGTTGCAGTACATTCTTCTCGAATCTCCTGCCGCTTGGAGGGAGTGCATTCCCAGAAAATTTGAGACTGTAGCTAAGCGTATGCTGCTTTCAAAAAACTACTGGTCGGAAATTTCAACCACCGAAGCATCCATGCGTATGACAGTGCAGTAATCGCCTAAAGCCAGTGGGTTTGCGATAAACGGTGGTTAAAAAAGACTGGTTTAAAAGGCGTCACTGCAGTACGGCTTCTGAACATAACCTGTGCCGCGATCGAACGGCATCTAACGGCATGGAACCGAAGCAATTCCAGCTGATGGATGGGCCGTTCCTGGCCGTTATATGCCGTTGGCACGTCAAATGGAGACATCCAACGGCCCACTCAATGGTGCTTTGAGCATCAACACTTATGACATATCGGGAGCTGAATTACGCACTGTAGACCATCTTTGAACGAAATGGATCATCGGGGGTAGCGGTGGGTAACTGGAAACTAAGGAGAGCGCTGTGACGGTAACGCTGTAGTAGGGGATGCTGGCGAGTAGAGAGGACTTCTGATTAGATTAGATCTCGGCTATAATCTGGACATGTAGAAGACGCCAGCATATCAGAATGGGAGAGATTCCTTGCCTTCGATGCTATCTGAGGCGCCAGCCCGCCAGTCCCCGCACCCAGCCAGCACTGAGTGGTCCAGATGGACTCCTCCATTTGGTGACGAGAGTGGGATTCGAACCGAAGCACGTCGTCGCGAAAATCGCCATCACTGCCAGCTGACACCGCCACCGCTATACCTGCTATCGAGGCTTGAACTGCATTGCTATTAGCTATCCTGCTGCAGAGTCACGACTAGACGCCTATAACCTCAAAAATTGAACACCCCAGCCTCCCGTACCCATAAACCGCGCTTATTCATGATCACAAAAGCCCGATAACAAGTTAACAAGAACGATAAGGACCAGTATTTACTCACCATGCCCCATTTGAGACCCCCTCTACGACTTCACAAGACAAGCTAGCGCAAACGAAGATGCGCCTCACTGGCTGTCCCTGGACGCTAGCAATGTGGTCAAAATTTCCATCCGCAAGAATGTCGAACTCTTTGCTCGAAAGTTACCACTAGGTTCACCAGCGAATACATGATTCAACACGCTTCACCTCGACATCTGACGACGCTGCCATTAAGTTCGGGAGGAGTTTCTCGCCGAACAGGTCGATGTGTCGTACGGAGCGCCTGAGACTCATGTCATGAACATATTTGCCACCGAGACGCACGAGAACATAACACTCTCCGAGCCAGCTCTACCGGCGGCTCCTCATCTCATTCTTTCGCCACCACCAACCATCTCGTCTCTTCGCGCTTTGCTCAACTCGAGAAACACCGAAGCGCTCGAATGCTTTTGTGTCATCAGACTTTCGGGACTGAACTCGACTATCTTAAGCTGGTGTGGGAGCTTGCCTTCTTCACAGGAAGTTCTGACGCGCTCCATCGCCTCCAACAGTCGACCGCGACTACCACCAACACGTCAGAGCAGACAGCACCGTGCCAAGACCACTCCATCAAGTCCAGGAGCAGGACCAGACTGTCAACGCAGACCAACGACTCCCCCGCTGCTATTCCCCGTTCTGTTCCACTGCAAACCGTCGTGCATACGCCGCCAATATCTCTCGTCTCATCACCTCTACCATTGCCTCTCCCTGATTCAACACCTGCAATTCGTAGATGATCCGACGAATCCGATGATCCGTACATCTCTGCATATACGATCCGGCTCGCATCCAATGGCCAAGCTCAAGATGTGTCGGTGTTCATGCGACAACCCATGGAAGAGCCTACAGTACCAAAGAGGACGAGACAAGCACCGCGGCCAACGATTCTCCCAGCGCTCAAGAAACCGATTTCACTTCTCTCATGACGCCCTGTCCAGCTTTGCACCTTACGACCCATTTCGCGCACCCGTCCACCCAAAGGAGATACCGGCGAGTAGAGAGGACTTCAGATTAGATTACATCTCGACCAGAATGAGAAAGATTCCATGTCCTCGACGCTATCTAAGTCGGCAGTCAGCCAGTCCCCGCACCCAGCCGGCACTGAGTGATCCAGCTGGAACACTCCAACGCCTCGATCGCTTTACGAACAAGAATCCCAAATTGCAAGCGCGCTTACAGTGGGCCTAGGCGGATCTGTGACCGATGTTCTAAGGCTCACTTCGCTGACGAAGGAACGAATTTCCATCAGGCGCTCACGCCTAGAGGCTCAGACACTAAAAGTTCTTTCACGCCGGGAGGAAAGTTGAAAACCCAGAAAATATTTCATTACGCTGACGCACAGTCGACAAAAGGTAATGTAAATGTAAGCAGAGAGTTCCAAGCCTTTGTTCTAATACTGGTGAGCTGGTGAGACTCTTCGGTGTCGAGCGAAAGAGGCTGTTGTTTACGCTTTGTTCCAAGGGGAGGGGGTGGATGTGCTTTGTGGGGGGTCGATTGGGCCCATGAAATTATGATCTTCGAACTGCCTAGTTGCTCGACCAACGATGCTCGATCCTTGCAAAGAACAGGTTTCCGGGTTCACGGTAAGATAGATCGACGCGGCATCCTCTGTCAAGTAAGAATTAGCACAGCGGCTCTCATCATAGAGTATAGATATCTTAAAAATTTTGTGTTCTTGGGCGCCGACTTTCCGATTTATGGATAACCATTACTCACCATCCGAATCAATGGAAGGCGAGGCGTTCAACTCCGATTGCACTTCCTCGTCGCTTACTACGGTGTTTATGATCAAATTGGGATTGCCCTTTCGTCCATTTTCCGCGCCAAATGCCCGGCTCTTGACGAAGTAGTAAGAGCGTTCCCCTTCTACCGGAGGGGTAACCCCGAACTCGGAATCTCCTGAATAGTCGGACATGAGTTCATCTGACTCCAACTCGTCTGACGAAAGCTCGTCCGTCATGAATTCGTCGGACCTGAGGCTGTCTGACACTACGCGATCTGTCGTCTCGTCCTCCGACATCTGGCCCACCGATGTCTGCTCGTCCAACATGTGATCGTCCGACTCTGCCTCGGAATCGGATACCACAATATAATCAGAGTCGAAATCGTCCTCAGAGGTCTGTTCGGTGTCAGAACTGGCATCTGTGACTGAAACAGACTCCCAGGAGGAATCTAGAGGCTCAATCAGCACATAGACGCCCCGAAATGAAGGAGAGATGTAGAGTTTACCGCTTGTGTTTGCATCTTCTTCTGAGAATGATAGTAAGCCAACGTCCCAATAGCGGCACAAAGTCAACACAACCTTCAGAACTGCAGTTCATGTCGTGTTCCGACGAACATTGATCAGAGACCGTAATATCAGGCGAGCTGTAAGGGTCCCATAGTTTGCCTGCGTTTCAGCCGTCCATTAAAACCATAAGCGTGCTTTGAAGTACCTGAGTACGGTCTTCAAACCGGAAGGAGGGCGGATGCTAAGGCCCTTCCGCGGTTTCTTCTCCAAGTAGGAAGGGCTAAACAAATGAGACCACCTGAAGTCAAGGCGGGCGACGCTGGACTCTTACCACTCTATGGCGGCATCGACGGTCTCATTTTTGAGCTCGTCAATTCTCCGGATTGTGGCTGGAACGGCCAGTACGCGATGAGCATCTGAAGGGGAAGATACCATGAGATCAGAATGCGTATCAAGGTTTATCGTGAAGACAAGTGTCTGGTGAGTATGTGCGGGGAGATGGAGACGACGATGGGCAAAAACGTCTCTGGCTTTATATGAGCCATCACACAGTTGTACTGTTCCTTGGATAAATATAGGTCCTCGTAGGTAGCGTCAGGCAGAACAAAGATTATTTACTAGCCTCTCATTTCCCCCTTCAGTGCGCTGCCAAATTTTGTAAGGGTGCCGCATTCAGGACGAGAGTGAACCACCCTTATCGTCTCCAAGTACTTTCTCAACAGGGTAGAACATTCAGCGACTCCGAGGTCTACTATAACACCATCAAGAGAAGGATCAGGCAGCCTACCTATTTCAACACCGAGAGCAAGATTGGCTTTATAGCCTAGCCAAAATGACGTCGTAAACCCGCAGGATAAAGTTCCTGTACAAGTTTCAGCGTTTTTGCCATCATCGACATGAGCATCACAAGATAAAGTAATCCGCAGCAGAGCCTGAGAGGCTCGAATCGAGCCATCGGTGAGCTATTCTAACCCCGCCGCAACTCCTGACTCAATATTAAAGGTCCGAGTCGGCCCCCAGATCCCGTTGAATAAATAGGTGGCAATCGGGCAGCATTCATGGTGTTGGAATCGCATCCAAATCAACCTACCCGACTTCAATCGCATCCTCCTTCCTTTTCCCGTCTGCCCCGTCTTGAAACTGAAAGGTGCGCCTACAACTTATCATCTGAACAATATGGAGTGCCAGGCTGACTTATCCTTCAGCACAATGGCGCACGTCAATCCGCCCTATTCCCCACCCTTCCACACTTTCCCGCCCACGGGCTTACATTGCCTAGCGAACGAAACCTTGACTCAAGTGGCAGAATACCTCATAGATGAACCGCCGTGGTTGACGAGCGTTATGCTGGTGAATAGAAGATTGGCCGGTGTTTGCGAATACGTGAGATACACCTCGATAGCCGTTCAAGGGATTCGTGGTCGCAGATTATTGGCCAGTCTGCTATCAGGCTCCCAAACTTCCAATCGGTATTGCCTTAGGGTGAAACGGGCATGGTTCAAGTATTGGCGGGACGCCGAAACCTACCTGGTTTCGGCCCTTATGTGCGAAGCACTTCCTCGGATGCTAAACCTCATATCTCTTCGGATAGATGGCCATTCCGTTGATGTTGATCATATATTGAATCGCATGGCCAGAGACGGGCTGTTACGAATGCAGCTTAGTCCAGTATATTCAGTGGAGGAAGTTTCTGCTGGCCGAATGCCCTTCACTCCACTCACCATGCCCAGTCTTAGGAACTTGATGCTATCGGGGGGTTTAGGGTTGGCCGCTATAGCCAGCCACAGGCCGCTTACGGAGATTACCCTATCTACCGTACTGGATTACGCCGACATAGCAGAATTCCTTGAAGGGACAGAGAATACCGTGTTGGGGCTTTCGCTCTCCGCCTTGAGCATTAAGTTCGTCAAGTCTATCAACCTTCAGCTAATTCTGCCGTTGGTAGATGGCGCCTTTCCGAACCTGAGGCGGCTGTCCCTTGAGCAATCGTCCATTAAAACATCGGTGAGTGCCTTCTTCTCAGACGTAGTTTTGAAGCCGCTGTTGACCACATCATCTTTCCACATGAATCTCATAGCGAGTTATCGGTGCTATATGGGAAAGAAAGATCTCGTTCCCCCGGCTCGAATACCTAGTCCTCAATCGGAATCTCACATATCCTCTTCTCAACGAAGGATTGCCCTCAAAACATGGCATCGCTTCAACAGACGCGATAACTGCAAAGTTGAACTCAGCCGAGTTCCAACATCCATCTCTCACTTGCTTTGGATGGGGCCGGCACTTGTGGAGGCGAAACGTCAAGGGTTTGTTCCTAGAGATCAAAACCGAAGACCCACAGGCGTGGTGGAACAGAAACATAGGGCAGCACTTCCTCCCGGCGAAATTTCCTCCTTGGTGACTGAGTTGCGACTAGCCGAGGCGGTGGTATTCGACAGAACCGGGGAGCATATATCCATATGACGAAGTCATAAAACCCACGCAAGCCTTTCGCTAAACGTCCGCCTCCTATTTGGTACCTGAATCGTACAGCTTGTAACCTAGCCTATCGAGTAATATAAATGCTTACTACCTGCATATGAACGGTCGATCTCAATTCGCAGACGGAGTAGCTAACCAAATATAAGAGTCATGTCGAGACAATATCTTGGTTGACGACCAAATCCTGTAGGCCCCATCGAAAACCCTCCTCCCGGGAAAATGATCTAGGGGAGACGATGAGGGGGGAGAGATGGACTTGAGAGTGGGGAACTGATTGAAGAGGCTCTACGGATGCATGGCAACATGACCGTACCTGAAAAGGACGATGAGGAAAACAGTTGAAGAACTGAAAGTCGATGACCAGACGATGGCTATCGATACACAAATGGCTCAGGTTCAGGCACGAGCCAATGAGAAGGCAGGTTCTAGGAGTACCTCCCAACGCTTTCATACACCTATTCTGCCGTTCTAGATGTTGTCCACATGCTAACACTCAGCGAGAAGCTGCGCATTTCGATAAACGTGACCGGGAGTCGGTGGACTTTTTTATGAAGAAGCAGCCAGCATCTTCAATTCATACGATTCAGCTGAGTCGCGTGCATAGACCTATCACGCCGACTTCCTATGTTAATGCATTGATCGTGTAACTCATTCGCTCGCCTTGGTCGCGGATGATTGTGTCCCTCGCGGCGCATATTTCCATCACAGGCTATCTCACCTGATCAGCGCATTAGAGAGCAAGTGGTCTCCATGTTTAAAATACGAAGGTCGGCATAGTCCTCGCGTTAGCCAATCCAATCGTCGTCCTTCGATAATTAGGACACTTTGAGGCCTCTCCCAAAAGGATGGGGCAAACACTATAGTCAGCCATCAGTGTCCCGCCAGCGGAGCGGGATTCACAAGCCTTGGCCTTAATTTGATCGCTCGACCTTGACGAGTATACGGATGCGTTCGAAGACTCTCAGCCAAGGGGGGTCCATCCGAACACCCCGTTGTTAACGTCTTCCCCCCCTCAGGTCCGCTGATGGCAGTGATGGGGTCGAGTGATGGAATCACGGCCAGAAACATGCCGAGCTTCAGCTAAGTCTCATTAGCGCGTTTATCTACAGAATTGCACTTGAACACCCTTCTTTGTCTAATTTTCTGAGCTATAAATGAGCTCCCGAGAATTCAAAACGAGAAGCAGCTTTGCTCTTCTTCACTCACCTGAGCACTACTGGCCTCAGGCATGGGGAGTCACGGACATGGTACAACAGGTACTCCACCGTCTTGAAGCTTTCCAACGGCTAAAGCTTCTTATTACTTCTGAATCTGAGTGATGTGGGCTGGCACAATCGCTCGTCTTGGGGAAAGTAAACTTGAGGTAAACACCGGTGCGTTGGGACCTGCCTTTCATTCCGCGATGCCGCGTTTGATGGTGTTTCCAAATTCGGGGTAGGACCCCGTAGGTGGAACCCCGACCTGGACCAGGGGGTTGATTTTCCCGGGGTGTTCGGATGGACCCCCCTTGCTCTCAGCTCTCAACATTAGCCAAGTATTACGACTACAAGGCTGTAGGCTACAAGGAGCCGGCTTTGACCGTTTTAACACCGCTAGGGGAAGTCTCTTATGGTGAGAGAGGAGTGTATCATAAGCCGGCTGCCAAGGTCGTCGGCCTGTCGTCTTCGAAGGCTCGAGAAAATGGCCGTCCACCGAGCCGGTAAGAAAGTAAAGGCCATCGAAGTCGCCTACCCCGACTCGTATCCACCTTGCATGCCTTATAAAAGCTTAGACAGAGTGGGAAACCCATCAAGAATATTCGAGTGAGGATGAGCAATTACCAGATGCAGGACAGAGAGGTTGCTGAGCGAGAGTATTTTTGTGAGAAATTTACCTCGAAAGCGAGACCCAAAACAGATAGCGACAGCACGATCCGATGGTCGGAAGTGCCATCCCCAATAAATAATTGATGACATAATAATTGTATTGGATTGACCCTGACTCGTTCGCCGCCATTCGACATTTAACCTTTTGCTTCGAATCACTCAGCTTTTCGGGGTCAACCCGGCTCCGCTTCTCCAATGGCACAGAGTTTGCATGGAGTCAAACCGGTTCGTGTACTATGTAGTCTTCAACAGTGCCAAGGGTGTAACGTCATAATTTCTTCCTCAGCTATTTTCACATAGAAATTGCTACGCTATCAAAATAAGCAGACAGGGACGACAGCCCACTCAAGCATAAATAGGACGGTAGGTTGGACACCACTTTCCACAAATCCCGAATCCGTCTCTCATCTATATACATCTCTATGCATAGAAGACAAAGACGCATGCGGGATGACCGCTTTTTGCTGGATCACGAAGGATCTCGCCGCGGACATAATGGACGCGAGACCTCAGTGAGTAGCAAATTCCATCCTTGGCGGAGCAGAGAATGACTGTCGACATGAGGCGCTAGCCAGGAGAGTGACGAGAATGTGGAATTCAGGCACGCAGAGCGACGAACACTGCAAGAATTTAATATCGGTAGACTGGGCCAACGAAGAACTACGGCAAGTTAGAGAAGATATAGCAGACCACGTCCTTACATCGATGATGGAGCCGATCGACCCTGCGGATTATTCAGCGCCCAGTATGGGAGGCGCGTTCCAGATCTTGCGGGCCATGCCTCACTCGGTCATAGTGGAGAGAAGCTTAGCCTTGGCGGAGGCATTCCCAGGCTGCCTCATGAAGATCATATGCCACCTGTTAAACTCGATCAGAAGTAGGAAAAGGAGGTTTCCGACGGAGGCAGATGAGGTCTGCATAACTGCCGCCGAACTAACAGTGCGGCTGTATATGCACGTGCCCGCACTGTGTGGAGATGAAACAATTGCAAGAGCAGTAGCTGAAATCGCATTCGAAGTATGGACATGGGCAGGGGAGCAATGCGACGCGGAAGGGTGGACTACGTATTCTTGGGATACCAGCGGAAAAACTGGTGCAGTTTTTTTCGAGTTGATACTCAGAGACCCCGCGATACGCACTCCCTTGAAACAGTTTTGCGAGGAGGATGGAGAGTACCGGTGGAAAGTCTTGGCGGTGTGGTTGGAAGGAAGGGCGACGATGCTGATGAACATCGAGCTCCAACCGGGAAGGCCTGGAGAAGAGCAGAGGGTGGAGGTGTTGACGGGACTGGATTATCTTGCGAGGATTGCGGCTTATCTGGGAACTTTAGGCAATCAACCCACGATATCCGTATTCCAAGGGTACTTCTACGCAAAAACCACGCATATCTTGCACAAATGTCGCGAAAGTTCGATGACACGAGAAGGTTCGGGGACGTACCTGACGGCAACCGCGCGTCTGATGTATTCGATGACAGGCGGAGACGAGGACTTGGTTGGAGCGGAAGCCATGAGAAGGCACACGAAATCAGTTCTTAAGGCGGGGATACTGGGGCCATTGAGAACTATCCTCCTATACGGCGTACCAGAAGACGAAAAGGATTCGATTGGAACTTGCTGGAGATGCATGTCCAATTTGGTTGCGTACATGGTCGACCGTAGCATGGTGCTTCAAGTGATGGAGGCTTTTATGAAGTTGAAGAAACCCGAAAAATGGGGCATGGACGAAGAAGCATATAGAAGGTGGAAGGTCGTGGAGAAAGATGTGGTAGTGTTCACAAAGGCGTATTTGCAAATCCGACGCCACCAGAGCGACAACATCTGCGATAATATTGGGGTACGTACTCAACACTTTGAGTCTGAGCTGCTGAATATGACGTCGTCATCTAGTGTTCATTCAGGTCGGAACGGCCTAAGCAGTGTTCCGGGTGCAAACGGAGATATTATTGCGGGCATGCCTGTCAAAGTCAGGACTGGAAAAACAATCATAAAGCAGATTGCGTCAAATATAGCTCGAGCGTTTTCTTCCGTGGTGAGTCTAAACCCCGACGATTCAAGGACGATGCCAACATGCATTCATTCACCAGCTCGTGTTTCTCCACGAACCATCATTTACCTAGCCCACGCGTTGGGTAGTTTCCTGATGTTGAACAAGGATTCTTTAGGCGAGGAAGAAGGAGAAGAGGAGGTGGGACAGCCAGAATCCACTGCAAAGGACGAAGGTGAAGCAGGTTGTAGCGCTACAAAAGAGGTCAAAAGGCGACGGGCCGAAGAAAGGACCGTCAATATCGTCAAGTTAAAAATCGGGCCCGGAGCCACCAAACCCATACAGGTTCGAAGCTACGACGAAGTTTTGGACTATGCCAGCAGAGATGAGATCCCGAACAAGCTTACAAGTATGATTGTCGCTGCTCAAACAGACCAAGACTACAGGCTGGCCGCCTGGTTGATCTCAGCAAGCGAGGGTGGAGACTTCTGCATATTTACGTTGATGCGCAAACATAATGCTGGAAACGAACCGGAATACCTGCCTGTAGCTACATTGGAAATCTGTGATTTAAATGGACTGGTAGAGTAGAAGGGGCTCTGTAGTACACAATAATTGCCGCTGAAATATTTAGAATGCTCATGTCATGAGATACGGGGTGATAAACGAAGATTTGAAGCGGGTTGACTATCACGAAGGCGGCCTGAACCGGACGTTCAAGTAAGGAGGCAAACGTATGCCCCAGGTTACGGCGGTGCCTGGCAAATTCCATGCTCTGGCTCTTCCTTTGTCCGCTTATGAGGACGCCATTTCGCTGGTAAATAACCCATATTAGCGATCATCGGGTGATATTTGAAGGTGAGTTCTATCGAGAGCTTTCTGCTGACTCTTCAGTTTAGCCATCGTGACAGGTCTTTATTGAGTCACATTTTGTACTCGAAAAACAAGCGGGTTGTCCTCTTCGAGAAGATTTCTGACGGGTGAGGCGAGGAATTTTGCCAAGGGTACTTTGCCTCGAGGGTCAATAGAATACGTACCTTGAATCTCCACCCATCTACTCCAGCTGACCGTGTATCCTTCCGAGGTGCCAAATCGTCCTCAGCTTCACTGTCCGAGCTCTTGAGTATCCGGGCTGCAGGTGTAGTATCTCCTTTCACCTCCCCCTCCGCTTTATCTTCTTCGAGATCATCCACTTACCTTCGACTTTGTCACTGCCCACCTTCCCGTCTGTCAAAAGCCCGGCAGTAACAGACATTTCGATCCTGATCCTCTCCCTGACAACCGTCTGAGGAGCCGCCTCGATTAGCATCCTCTGCCTCCCTTCAATCGTCTTCGCATTGCTCGCTTCAATCCTCTGCTGCTCATTCCATGCTCATCCGTATCGTTACCTCGGTCGGTGCAAAGCCTAAATAAAAATCGAACGAAATCGGTGCAGCTGTATCGAGCCTTGGAGTTGTAACCCCACCCCCCACCCCCCAATCACGAGAACATGCCCATTCGACCTTGTCTTTGGCCCAGAAGTAGATCAAGCCATGATATACCACGACGCAGTCAGCCCCATGTTGATACAAGTCGTCCAAGGATGCAACTGGAAGTTGCTCGCGTATGGCCAAACAGGTACTGGAAAATCGTAAGGCCTTTATCAATCCATCGCCTAGGGGCAACCCTTCAGCACATCCTGGCTTGATTCCCCGTGTCCTCTTCCGGCAATTCCACCTACTCGAGTCGTCAGGTTCTGACTTTAATGTAAAAATATCGTTCGTCGAACTCTACAATGAAGAGCTTCGTGACCTAGTTGCCAATGTTCTCTATATCGGAAAGTGAGTTGGGTCATATGCAAGATTGCAAAAGGTCAAATAAAGGGGTGGACGATGGCCTGAAAATGTTCGACGACGCTGGGAAAGAGGCGTCTTCATCCAGGGGCCCGAAGAAATTGCCGTCAAAGATTCCAAGCACGCTTTCGCCCTCTTGGTCAAGGGAAGAGAACGGAGACAGTTAGGTTCATCCGAATTCAACGATCAGTCTAGCTGGTCGCACTCCGTATTTTCGATCGCTGTGCACCTCAAGGATGCCTCTTTCGACGA
The DNA here is from genome assembly GCA_027579765.1 of Candolleomyces efflorescens. Lineage (NCBI taxonomy): Eukaryota > Fungi > Basidiomycota > Agaricomycetes > Agaricales > Psathyrellaceae > Candolleomyces > Candolleomyces efflorescens. The sequence continues at coordinate 14,597 of JAMZDL010000302.1, forward strand.
GGATCTTCTGAAGCTTGGTAAACTGCACCTCGTCGACTTGGCACGGTCAGAAATCATAGGATGGACCGGTGCAGAGAACAAGCGGGCAAGAGAGGCTGGAATGTTCAACCAGAGTCTCCTCACTCTTGGGAGAGTCACAAGATCTAATGGTGAAAGTGAATACGATCTAGTAGCTGTGCTGCAAGTCGATGGACTAGACGAGTACGTAGGGGCGGATAGACGCCTATAGGCGGTTCCGGCTAGGACGACGTTAGCATCCCCGACTCCACGAAGTGGAAGGAGGGTTCTGTTGCATCGTTCTGACCGTCGTAATACAATCGGAGCTGCCAAGGGGTGGGAATCTACTTGGAACAGGCATTTACTTGACGAAATGTCGCATTTTCAACCAGAGGCTGGCCTAGACAGCGTTGTGTGTGTGTGTGTGTGTGTGTGGCCGGAGAAGGCCAATGGACTGATCGCCAATCCTCGGGCTGATTGTAGTCTCGGGAAACGCTCTTGAGTTTGGCTTATATCGTGCATATCAATGCTCCGACTCGAAAATACACTTCACAAGTCCTCAAGTTCTTTCTGACATCGAATGCTAGTTGCTAAGTTCCACTGTCTGTGCCTTTATCAATCTCTTCTGTGCTCAAAAATTGAGGGAAAGTAATCGATCGCAGTTCGCCAATCGTCGTACGTAGGGAGTCGGGGACTGGCGCCGCTGCGCCGCTACGTTCCAGTAATCGGACCGTACGATTTGAGAGCTCTCATGTGGAGACACGCTACATTGAGGCTACCGAACACGATATTGTGAGAACCCTGCATTTACGCGGTTGTTGATCGGAATGGTCCGAACGCTAAATGTCCCAGGAGTTGCCAGCATTTGCTCGGTTGCTTTCCCATCCTATTTCCCCCTTTTCCCCCTTCTCCATCGTGTTCCCGCCATGGTGGTCCAAACCAAAAAGAAGAAGAATGCACCGGCACCCAAAGGTAATCCAAGCCGGCGAGGCGGAGTCAGCTCGAAGCAGACGAAGACTCGGAGCTGTGGCGCTTCAGCGCCTCGAATGGTTATAACATCGCCAGCAAATGGTGGTCGACGCTCGACAAGGTCAACGGCACCGATTCGGGAAGAAGAAGAGTTTTCTTACCCAGATGATGACATCGTGGTGTATGTGGAAGGTCCACCTGTCGGCGACGATCGTTCGGTACGTCGCTCTCTGCTCATGTGCCCATCGACCTTTCTCATATTGGAGCGCAGTGGTGCAGCAACTGTCGCAACGGAGGGAAAATGGCCGTTTGCACAGTCTGCGATTCCGTATTCTGCGACCATTGCATCGAAATCAACGATGCAGTTGACTTTAAGTGTCCTACCTGCTTCGTTGACCAAAAAGTCGAAAACGAGTTCGAAGGTGTGACCGACAGTGAAGGGATGAACAGCGACTCCGTCAATAAGGTAGGCGTGCTCGAAGGTGTGGCCGACAGTGAAGAGTTGAATATCGGATCCGTGAAAAGGCAACCCGTTGACGCACCATATGTAAGTTATATACGTTAAACGAATCATGCTGGTCTTTTGACCGGGTTTCTTCTTTACAGCCTCATCGGTTGATTCCGGGAAGACGTGCTCGTGAACGCGTGCTGGCCGTCGATACTTCACCGGTCGCCGTCATCGTGTTCAGACTGAGCGGGCTTGGTCTAGTCGGGTCCCCGGGTCATGTTGCATGGTCCATCCTCAGCACTTACCTGGGCGGAGATTGCTGCCTCTTTGATGTGCCGATATGCTTCCAGGATGATCGCATGCGTTCGACCGTGGAGGAGCTTATAAAACTTTTGACATCTAAAAAGCACCAGAAGTACGTCCGTCAGCTTTCTCGCGAATTGCCTTGATCGTTAACCTGCATAGGTATAATCGTTTTTTTGTGGTCGTGTGGACTCACTCTGACTGCGATCGTGGAGACCCGCATATTCTGCCCAATAATGAAGGTTCCGCCAGGATGAGCGATGTGAGTTGCGACTCTGTCCACTACACCTACCCTGGGTGGTCGCTTACTCGCAATTCAGTTTCTCGACGTACTATTCCCCACCAAGTTGAAGCAAATCATCCGCCGAGGGAAATTGACGCGGAATGTGATGATGCTCTTGGCATGTGGCTCCATGGTACAGCATGCAGAACCACGAGCAGACCTAGCAACATTCGCCTGCGAGTACGTACTTAATCTCAATGTCTACGACCGATCATACCTCACCACACTTCAGAGGTATATTTGATGAAATAGTGGCGTTTGGCCAACCAGAGTTCCAAGCCGCCTTTGCCAGTCCTTTTACCTTGGAGGCTGCTCTGTTCTATTTTGTACATGCGCGTTCATCTTTCACGTCGGTTCTGCCTCGACACGGGGCCTTGGGCTCCCACACTAGTGTCATACGATTCAAGGACGGCAAGACGGATTGTTACCGGTGGTCACACCCAGTTCGCCAGCCCTTTGGTCAGCAGGTGGTGCAGCAGTGTCCCCAGTGCATGTATCTCGACACGCTGGTGAAACGACGCCATGGCTCAGACTCACTGAAGGTCTCTCTCGAGTTGAAGTGCAAACGCCAAATATGCAGCTATTCGCATACCTACAGAATCCCGGCGAATACTATTTGGTTCGATAATGTTTCGCACGCAGACAAGAAGGGGGAAAGTGGCGCGTGGATGGTCACCAAACTGTGAACCCACAAGTGAGTTTACGTTTATACGACATATACCGTTGTGAATTAACGTCCGCTTCGCCAATTAGGTCGATCGTGCGCTAGTGGATGCCTTCGATCGATCGTGAACGGCGACATTGAACACAGACTCAGACTTCTGTGACATTTACATGCATGTAGAAGAGGGCGACTCCTCCGCCCCACTTTAATTGGATTGAACACCTGTAAATACATTCACCTCACTTGCCAAAGGATGACTACCTGGTGATCTACAAATGAGTGTGTCAGGCTTCGCTGAAACAACCAGTTGGGGAGAGTGTCGCACCTCTCGTAGGTTCAGAATCAACGCCTTGACATCTCCTCAGTCTTGCTCTCCAGAGCATTGACATCTTCCGGTCTCGACACCGAGGCAATCGCGATACATCTATATCCCGTTCAAGGTCTAAAACCAATGGAAGTCCGTACGGCGTATCGGCACTGAGCACGACTAGGCTTCGATAAGACCAACAAGTTTATCGAGGAAGTATTGATTGAGACAGTATTCCGAGACTTGAGGGTGAATGGATGCGTATGGTTTACTTGCCTTTACGCGTATTGTTTACCACCCGTCGATACCGCGAGACACAGCTCTCCATAGTACGCCTTGTACATATTGTGCTTTGCACCTAAACCTCTATTACTCCGCACCAGCGCCGTTCCCTCCACATTGACCTACGTAAAACGAAATATATATCAGAGTCACTTTTCTCAAGAAAAGAATCAATAAGTGGATGACAGAGAGACAGACGTACCGTACGCCCCCACCTGGCTCTGCGCACTCACAAGCGCGCAACAACACGCTCCCAGTACGAACGCGATAGACTTCATTTATTCGATCTTGGGGTTGAGTTTCGAATGCTGGGTTGGTGGGTTGGGTGCTTGCTCGCCCACGAGTACCGTTATTTATTTATACGACGCTCGAGCCCCATACCGACCGACCTTTGACCGGGTTTGCACCGACCACACCATGACGATCCGACCGATTCCCCCTCCAGGGCCC
>JAMZDL010000303.1:0-18019 GCA_027579765.1 Candolleomyces efflorescens
TGCTTTCCATTATCTCACAATGTCTTTCCCTCAAGGGTTAATCGCGGCGGCCCAGTTTCTCGTATGTGATGTTGCCATTTTTCCAGAGCTTCATGCTTAATCCTTGAAGAATGCCCTTTCAGAAGAGGAATTTGCGGCGCTCGTGCTTCCTTCTTCACTGCTGGACCTTGGCTCGGTAAGATCAATCAATGTTTCTTTTCTCATTCATTCCAATTGACGACGTCGTCCAGTCCGATGGCGGCATCACAACTCCTATGCACCTTCCACGGGAAGATGCAACTGTTGGAACTGCAAAGGACAACGAGGACAACGCCACGGTTTCCGTTCAGGAACCCTCAGGTCCTGCGCCCTCTCACACCCAAGTTTTAGTCGATATTCCTGACGAGAACTCGGAGCCTGACTTGGATTGGCTGATTCAGGGAGATGAATCCGATGGTGCGGACGAGGAAGCCGAGCAGCGGTCAGCGGATAACCCGTCGTTTCCATTGCTCAAGCTCCCTGTGGAAATCATGGGAAACATTGCCGACGAAATGTCAACCAGCGACTTCGCAAATCTATTAAAGGTCAACGTCCAACTGAAGAAAATCCTGCTACTCGCCTACATGAAGCGCGTGGGCCTAACCGCAGGCAGCTCCAAGATTTCTATTCAAGGCCAATTCCCTCTTTCTGCAGTCAGGCTTCTTCGCGACTTGCCCCCTTTTCACTCGAGCAGGACCAACTTTGAGTGCGAGCTGTATTTCATCCACAGTTTCCCAGCCGCCATCGCCAGATTCCTCCAAAATCAGCCTCATATCACCCGTGTGAGGATCCGATATTCCGAACACTATGCAATTTTCGTCACCCATCCCCGCCTTCCGGTAGCTCTTCAACACACGTTGACTTCGCTAGGTCCAAGCTTCAAGTACCTGGAAGTTGACTCCAAGCCGGCCGCAGAACCTTCCGTGTTACATTTACCAAGCCAAGGGGATCATGCCGACTTGCCCGCTCAAGTATCGCCCATGAGCAGTATAACACACCTGCGCTGGTTTAATCTCGCCGTTTCCTTTCTCATATATGAACCGGTGTGCCAAATCTTCCTTTCCCTCCTCAGCTCGCGCACGGATGCGACGCTGCTAGTTTCCGACATCAGTAACGCCAGAGAACTAAAGGAACTCTTCCTCAAACTACCGAGATCAACCATCGGCTACCTCGCGCTGTTCTACATTGGCTCAGAACGGCCGGTCGTTCCAGATTCCGTTCTTTGCCAGTTCGCCAATCTCCACACCTTCTGGTTTTATCATCCTTACTACGTCGGTATCGAGCCAGTCGCCCTTCGCTTACCACCTCTCAAGGCACTCACATTAACCCCTTGCTTCTCAACCATATACATGACGGACTCCTCGACGCTCAAGCAAGTCCACCTTACACCATGCTCATTCTACGACACGGAGGTATCGACGTTCTGCAAACAGCTTGACAATCTCTGCCAACTCATCAATATCGTATTTCGATCGCTCAATCCCACAAATGTCTCGCTTCAACTCGACCTCCCCTCATCATTAATCAAACATTTTTCTGCAGCAAAGCGAGAGCTCTTCACTTGCTTCTGCTGGCAATCCCTACACTTCCTCACCGATCCCCCTATTCGCAGCGTATCGACCTTGCGGTTGAACATGGATTCTCCGGACGTCTTCCTCGGACCTGATTGGCCGGAGATAATTTCTTTCCTTCATGTCTTCACGGATGTGGAATCCGTGGATATACACGTCAGCGACTACTGCGCTTGCAACGAGAATTCTGCTCGCTCCCTTCTCCCGCGTTTGCAATCGGAACTGTCTGCTATAACCCAGTTGACTCTCGGTCCAGTACGTCTGACCAAGTCGTCAAATGGACTGTGGATTACGGGAACCAATTCTTAGGTTTATGTTGGTCTACTTACTCGTATCTGATCCGTCAATGTCTTACGTAGATATTTGTCTCCTTCGACCTGCTCGAACTTTACGCGCTCTGTAGTGATGTAGTTTTGACGATACAGCAAAAAGCTTCTCTCTGCATTCAAAGGCAATGTTTGCATTTTGCTTGAAAGATAATCCCTCGCTTTAGGGTGGCTTCGGAAGTAGAGTATCGAAGGCACGAAAGGTGCGTAGGTCGCTGTAAATGTTGTTTCATTGTTAAACTGACCAACTGCCTTTGTGGCAGCCAGAGAGAGCACCTTCTGGTACCCCTGGGTGGAAAGATGAAGGCGTTCCCGCCCTAAGTTCCCTCATGCTGGATTTCGGGAACGAGGATACCACGATCCAATGGGACTCACCGCCGCTTCTGTGGTCCTCGTTTGCGGCGCCGTGGCGGTCAGGTACCTTCCGAAAACAATACAAGGGCTACTAGATAAGTACGAAGATGATACAAGACGACACAACACATGTCACCTTTGTGCTTTGTACTGCGCCACAGGGTCCAATCCCGCGTGCAGTTGAGACCCAGGCACCGAGTCCCGCTCCGATATAAAAGGCGACGACCAGCGTACCCGTCTACGACCAGGACACCACTGTTACGAAGCCTGCTATGCCCCCGTTCGAGGTAGATGCAATCTCTTTAGTTTGTTTCCATGTGCTAACAAATGAGACTGTAGATCGACGACGCCTTCAAGGTTCTTCATCATCCACGATCCACAGAGCTCAACGTTCTGAGCTTGAACGACGCTGGGATAATGCTCGCAGGGAGTGAGTGACATCGCCGTCCTCTGAATTTGCTCATCTTTCCTTTCAGTGCATGACGGGTCGACCTTACTTTGGGACTCCTCCGAAGAGCGTACGCTACTATCGATTCAATTTCCGCGCGCTGTGACAGCCGGTATATGGCTCACTCGTTCTGATGGTACGGTCTCTGGCTTTGCTGTTGGTTGCTCCAACGGGAAATTTTATCTATATGGCCAGAAGGGGGTGAGTTTCCCATTTTTCATAAAGTTCTGGGACTCACACTTGACAGAACGGATGGGACAGGCATTTTGAATATCCCGGTTCCGAGGAAGGGGCAATCGAGTGTTTTGCATGGCATCCAGATACCAGGCACCTTGCTATCGGCGCCGCCTCCGGAGCCAAGGTATTCAAGGTCGATGAGCGAAGTGTGTCCTTTTTCCTTTGTCTTAATGCTTTTGCTCAAAGATCCTTTCTATAGCTCACGCGAGGTTGTTGGATTTCGCTTCCCCAAGGCCGGCCACTGTTCGTTTCGTCGCTTTTGCCAGCCAGGGAAAGGAACTTCTCATCGGGTACCTCGAGACGCACGAACTGTGAGCCCAACATCTTCGCGCCACGTTGCCGTGCTCAATTCTTCTACGCTAGCTGTTCATATCGGCTTGCACCCCTCACTCTGCAGTGGAGTGCTTTTTTACCAACCCGCATGTGAGTCCCTACCCAATCTCGTCATCCTTAAATTCATTATCATCATTCGGCAGTGGACATGCGGTCATAGCTGGTGACGATAAATACCTTATCGTGTACAACCTATCGACAGGCATTGATTTATATGAGATGCCCGTTGTACCTGGTGCCGGACCCTCCCAGTCCTTCCCGATGGGAAGTAACTTGCACAAACTCTCCCTCGTCGGTTCGGCGAGAGAGGGGGAAATCATTGTCTGCGGAGGTCCTGACGGGCGCATGGCTGTTGTCAACCAGAGCACCGGCCGTCGTGTTGCCTCCCTTCCAGTTGGGTCTACGTCTACCTTCCTCCAAGTTGTTGCTGTGAGTGATCCTTCTCCTTCCCAACCTCGTCACTGACCGGTATTCAGGCGAGGACCATAGAGGATCGCACAATCCTTGCAGCCGGGTGCAAGGTCGATGGGCAGATCACCATCAAAGTCTGGGAATGCGCTAGGAAAGAGAAGGTAAGCAGCGCCCTGATCTTCGCCGCCGGTTGGCTCAACTGTCTACAGGCGCAACCTGTCGCTGGTGAAAATCAGTCCATTGTTCGACAAATTTTCTCCTTCATAGTCCGCTCCTTCGTCGCCCTGTTCGTCTTCTTCTTAATCTTCGCTGGGTGCGCTGCAGGTACGGCTTTGTATCATGTTCTGCTGCAAACTGGGGCGGAACGTCTTCTCGAAGCCGTCTTCGCCAACTAATGTACCAATTATATGGCTTGTGTTCTGTGCCGACTTTCTTATCTCTTTGAGTGTTGATGAGGGGTCCCCTCGAGTGGCCAATCAATTCGGCCGGTGCCTACATTTCGAATCTGTGCACCCCATTTGTCCCTTGTCTAAACCGTTGACCAAATTTTGAAGATGTACCTCAGAAACTTCGCATCAAATTATCAAAATTCATTTGATGGGTAGATTTTATAAGTTGTATTCAATTTGTTCAACGAACTGATTTAGAATGTGGTCCATCATTTACTTCTGGACGATACTGAGTCCCAAATTTAGAGGATGGCCACCCGAATGATTCCGGAATGTATCGGTTCCTGTGTTTCAAAAATTTTCTCGATATAAATTCAAAATTCTTCCCTATTTCATTCGTGACAGGACCAAATGATAAGTTGAATTCGGAATTCATGAAAAGATATCGCCTTTGAACATATGATCGTATAAATTTTGATTTTGGTACCCTATTTGTGGGAACATTTGTTCCCCGACCTTACTCATCATTGCCTGTAGTGCCAGTTGGTTTGGTACCCTCACTTTCCGAGGTCGGCCATCACCCGTTCATCAAACACAGTATGTACAAACAGAGGGTACCAAACCGACTGGTTTGCAAGTCTAAGTCTATATAGCCTCAGAACTTAAAAGTTTGGTAATGCATCAAGAACTGCTCAAACAGGCAATGAGGCTTCTTTTTGCTGAATAAACTGCGGGTCTGGACCTGGCTAACATAGCCTTTTTGTTTTCTACACTGCCAGATGCTGGATTCTGCGGCGGACTGTCTGAGCCCGGAATCCTGCAAGGTCTGCGGGCGGTGATGCTACGTGAGACTCTCGGTTATCCTGGGGAGACCGTAAATTGACTCTCCACCGGATTCAATTCAGCAGCTCCTCTGTACATCCCATGTATCTATATCCTGCGTAATTACACTATGCTCTCCTGTGGATATCCTCTTCTTCATGTGGGAATGGCATTTCTGTAATTCTGTGAACACGGGGGCGTGACCCTGTTTAACCACGACCACAACACGCGCCATGGACGCACAAGGCGCGTTCCCTGTTGACGAAACTGGTGAGTCCGCCCTAATTCCACCTTTTGACAGCGAGCGCTGTTGGTGACAGCTCACTCGTTCTCCTCTCTTCCCCTCACAGTCTGGCGCAGGGTCCCCGGTGGACGTTTTTATGAATGCCTGGTGTGCAAGACCCAACATCGCGATGTGCAGGTGAAGAGCAAGCACTGTGTCCCCCATGAGAACACTGTTGTCCATCGCACCAATGCTCTGAAAATGCGCTACCCCCACCTATATTCCACCACTGGAGGTGTCGATCAGCCTGTTCCCAATAGCACTGCCCAACCCATCATCGAGAGCGCTGCAAGAGCTCTCGTCCATGCTATTGCTCATCCCCACCAGCCTCCGCCCAGCATGGCCGACCACATATTGTGGTTTCAACCCGAAGACTTCAACATGGACCCAACTGTAGAAGAACAGGAGGTTGCCATGTCACGTGAAATTGCTCGCGATGTGCTCGATGTTCTCTTTGACAAAGATTCAGGCGATGACCTCGGTGGTGAACCGTCTGGCTCTGAAAGCTCGGAAGACGAGGACAAAATTCCTCAGGTACTGCCAGGTGAGAGTATTAGGTTTGAAGTTGCCATTTTTTGTGCTCACAGTTGGGCATATCAGGCAATGCAAATCTGCGAAGAAAACACCGTTTAGAGGAGCTTTTGGGAGAGGACAAGGATTGGTATCCTTGGCCCAATAAAATTGTACGAGGTTTATTTTACCTTCACGGCGGTGGACGTTGCCTAACTGTTGTATAGACTTGCGCATTGGACGCTCTCATGCATCTCCCTCGATCAGTGTTTTCGGAAAAGCAGCTTGACCTGTTCCTGTGGTTGCTGCGAGTTCTCGATGTCCGAGATGTGCCGTCCGTGCAAAGCATGAAGACATTCTGTGCCAACATGCAAGCGCTCTATGGTGTCGAGTCCGTTATGAATCAGGGGGCTCTCGGCCACCGGTTCTTTGTCAACAACCTGGCCCAGATTATATCGCAGGTCAGTGTATACGTATCATTGCTGTTAGGAAGATATGAACCCAATTGTAGGAGATGTCCAACCCTGCTGTCCAATCCTGCTGTCCGACCTCATCTCAGCTTTCTTCCTGAGGATTCTGGACAGCAATTGTCAGAAGCTCGCCAAGCCGCCCGCTGGCTCCATGAGCTTCCCCCCCGAGCTGACGACGCTGTCGGTCTACATTGGCAATAAACATTTTTTTACTTTTGAGCCCGCGCTATTAACCAACAGTCGATTCGCCATTCCTGTACGCTGGTTTACCCGCGAGAACCAGCTGCACGCCCAGTGCTGGAAGATGGAGGTTGTTCCAACCTACGACGGTCCTGCATGGCAGGCAGTAACCTCCCCGCTGTACACTGTTAGCGCCTCTGATTTTCTGAGGCCGTACCCCGAGCTGCAACAGGATATGTTAGCACGACCAGCGGCTTATCAGAATCTCCCGCTTGCGAGTAAAATGCACAGTGAGTTCAACTCATGGACATTAATTATATTATTCATTCTCAATTGAACCATCACAGGTGTTTACAATCCGAGCAGCGCGACATGCTGGCGTTGGACTTACAGCAGCGAGGCTGGAAGTTCATGGCGCGTCCGGGGAGGTGGAGCTCGTGTTATGGCCTTCCCTATTTGGCTATACTGCGATGACACTTCGGGCAATCTTTCCAAGAAGTGGAATGCCCACAATAGCTTTTTGTTTACTCCTGCTGGTCTCTCCCGCACCGAATCACAAAAAGAATACAACGTTCATTTTTTGTGTACGTCCAACACAGCCCCACCGTTGGAGATGCTTGACGGGATCGTGAATCAAATCGAGTGAGTGCCTTCTATATACCACAAGGAAGTCGTACTAACATGAGAATTGGTAGGGATGCGCAGCCGAAGGGAATATGGGCATGGGACTGCCATCTTCAGGAGGCCGTCCTTGTATTTCCAGTGGTCTTAGCTTTATTGGGAGACAACCTGATGCAGAGCAAGTTGGCCTCGCATATTGGACTTCGAGGTCAATTTTTCTGCTGAGCGTGTTGGATCGAGCGAGGGAAGAAGGTATTCGGACCACACCCAACTGGAGGGGACGATGACTCAGATGGGGAAGACACAGACGGCGAAAGCACTGGTGGCCACGAGAGTGATACTGGGAGTGAAAGTAGCTCTCGGCCAGCTTCCCCGTGCCCCGCCGTTGGAGAATCAGGAGCAACCACACCGTCCACCACCACTCGTACGCAGAAACCTCGGACACGCAAACGTGCTCGCCAAGTTCTCGTCGAAACTGTTGATACCATCTCTCAAGCAATCCTCAACTTTATCCGGGTATGTAGCTCTATTTTGCTCTTCTGACCTTGCTCACATTTTAACAGCCCGGGCGACCAAGAAACAAAGCCCAAACGTGCGCCAAGCTGCAAAGCTATGTTGAAGATGCAAAGGTTATCGGGACCAAGACGGAGATCGGAAATGCGCAGACCAAAAGCGGGATCAAGGATCGATTTCAGCTTCATTTTTTGGAGCAGATCTTTGACTCGTATAAAGGTTGTCAGGGTGCGCAGGAAAAGGAACGTGCACTGAAAGCGAAGTTGGATTCTTTGCCTGTGGAGATCGACAAGATGATTAACCCAGTCTGGCGTGTCCGTGGTAGGCAAGCTGTTTACTACGGAATTTCCTTCAAGCTGACATCTGTTTGCAGGTCTAGACGCACACACCGACACTCCCGTTGAAATCCTTCATGTGGTTTTGCTGGGCTTCGTGAAGTACTTTTGGCGGGACATGATAAAAAATCAGCTGAAGAATAAACAACCAAAGAAAGATTTGCTTGCCACTCGGCTCTCCTGTCTGGACGTCTCGGGCCTTGGGCTTTCGCTCCTTGCAGGACACACCTTGGTCCAGTACGCCGGCTCTTTAGTTGGGCGTGACTTTCGAGCAATTGCGCAGGTGGCCCCCTTCGTGCTTCAAGACTTGGTGACTCCGGAATGCTACGAGACGTGGAAGTCGCTCTCAAGGCTGATACCACTCATCTGGCAGCCTCAAATCACCAACCTTGATGTTTATCTCGTATGGAACTCCTTTCTTTTCAAGCCGCTTTTCACTTACCCTGACCTCTTCAGAAACTGCTCGAATACGAGATAGATCAGTTTCTTGTCCGTGCAGCTTCCTGGACTGCAGCGTGGTTCAACAAACCAAAATTTCATATTCCTGTGCACCTTCCCGACCACATCCAACGTTTTGGCCCTGCTATCCTCTTTGCTACGGAACAGTTTGAATCATTCAACGCTGTCATCCGTGCAAAGAGCATTCATTCTAACCAACAGGCCCCCTCCCGAGATATCGCCAGAGCCTTTGCCCAGGGGAGCCAGGTGCGACATTGGCTCAGTGGAGGCTTCATCCAGAAGCTTACACCCGAGTCCATCACTGTCGTCCCAAAGGAAGACGACAGCAGGCGCAACAAGTGTATCCTAAAGCGACCCGCATTTTCGCCAGACCCCAAGCAGTGGACAACTGTTGGTCCGCAACCGCCGGCTCTTGTCGAACCACCTTTGACTTCGTATCTGGGGCTTCATCGAGCTTCCCCTTCTCGTATGTGCTGATTCTCTCATTATATTTTACAGCTGACATGAACTTACTCTTGTTTTTGTAGAGCGCTGCGTTCGTGACAAGACTCAGAAAGAAGCAGTCCCGTACGACCACCTGCGCGTAGCATCCAAATTCCCCCTTGACCCTTCCTTCCCTGTCACAGCCAAATTTTGGCGTAACACCGGCTGTGTTCTGAAGGGCGGGGATAGCTGCAAGGTGAACGATTTCGTGGTCGTTTCTGGATCATTGGGGTCGGCAAGTCAAATCGCTCATGTCGATGAAATTATTCAACGGCATATGAGCACTTCCCTGGACCCCGACTTCATTTTGCTTCAGACCTATCAACTTCATCCTACCCCAAGCTCCAGCAACATGCCATATCTAATGCCTGCCAGCCTCTGGGTCAAGGCTCGTTTTGAGGTATGTCAAAAAATCGCTTAAGACCATCCCGGGTTACTGATATATCAAATAGGACGTGCTGTGTACCGTGAATACACAGCACCCATGTACCGAGCTCAAATGCGTGCCTACGGGGATAGCTTCGGTACAGCAGGAGCGACAGTCGTCCTCAATGACTCGCTCGGTGGTTGTCCATAAGGCACCACTCGATCAACGAGTGTTGAACACTGCGCAAATGCGAGATGCTCGTTATCTTCAACATTTCCGCTGCCCAACCCAACACTTGGATCCTGCAACTGAGATCCAAAAGAGTGCCAAAGCAATGCATGCTTCTCGCCGCAAGCAAATCCCAGAATCTTCAACAGCGACAACGGCTGGTTCTGCTTCTCCCCGCCGTCCATCGTCAGCCACATTCAGTACTGGCATCGGCAACCAGTCGCCAGTCACAACGATACACCCTCCTCTGCCTTCGAGATTAGAAGCACTGCGAAGATTATAGCTCAAACGTATCAACATTCAGTAACATGTACTCCTTTACACTTCTACTATAGATTAACGTTCTCCCAGTTCCTTTCTCAACCTCTTATTCTCCCGACCCAAGATACGACTCTCCAAGACAGCCTTCTGCTCATCTCGTCGCGCTTCAGCCAGCATCTCCATCAATGAGTCCCTACGGTCAGCTTGGAGCTCGCGGAAGTGTTGAAGAAGGGCCAATTCAGCTGCGGATGGGGGCTGAACTCGACCAGGCTGAGGTGCCGTGGCAGGTACCTGGCGGTGTGCCGCACGGGGAGTTATCAGCTGTGTAAGAAGTAAGTGGTGGGGTTTGACTTACTTCGCAGTGCGAAATTGTCCAGGCTGAGAGGATTTGCGAGGAGCACACGGATCTCCAAGCTCTACCCTCAAGGCGGGAGTCCGAGGGGCATTGCTCGCCAACATAGGATGATCAGCGAGCTCAGGCTCCTCAGACTCATGCTTGATCTGGAGCCCAGAGAGGTTGTCGGGTTCAACATCCTCTTTCTTCATGTTCTCCTTTCTCATCGCAGGTGGTTAACCGGTAAGAACAGGAACTCAGAAATTTGAAATTTGATTTTTCTCATTTTTCTACAGTGATTTCAGGGCAGGTCGGGCAGAAAAACAGTTGCAAAGAGTCGGAGGGAATCGACCAACACATGCAAAGAGTCGGAGGGAATCGACCAACACATGCAAAGAGTCGGAGGGAATCGACCAACACATGCAAACTGCGGAAGAACGTCAAAAGGGAAATCGGTCCCCCAAGCCTTTCGACAATTTTCGGAATGCCACCCACCAACGTTCCCAGGTTTCAGATGGCGAGCGGGCTGCAAGGACGGAATCTTCAGCCTCCTGTTGTGGGTTCAGCGAACGCTCTGGGCATAGAACCTTCGTCAGGGCATGGCCGAAGTGAGTCTTGCACGTCTCCTATTCATTTTGTTTGATATATTGTTTGACAACTCAAGCAGCGTTTCCCAACTCCTATTCAATGTCTCCCTCGGGATACAAGCATCCACGGTCTCACTCCATGCCTATCCAGGCACGCAGCCACAGTCAGCCTGTCGACGGCTGGGACACCGTCGACCACCACTATCCTCCCACTCATCGCTTTGAGAATGGTGCTGCCGTGTTGACACAAAGCTCTAACATGTCCCCAAATTCGTTGTTCTCCTCTGGCGAGTCTTTTTCTTTTTCGGATGATATACCACACCCAAACAGGTCAGCCTTGGTGTCCACCTTGGCTCGTGAAGCTCCAAACGTCATATCTGAAGACCTTTACAACCGAGTAGCTGCTGAATATTCGCTCTCAGCGATTTCCCAAGTGCACCTGCAGAACTTTGCAACGGTGAGTCTTTTCCTGTCGTATATAGGCTCTAAAACCTGACATGTTAGTGCTTTTACTCTAGCTCATGTCGACACCAAAGGGCTATGGCATCCCGTCGTTTGTCCAGCTGGCAGCTTCTCTTCATACGCAAGAGCTATTGGCACCGCAAGCTGCTCAGCTGCCTGCCGTCGAAGAAATGAACCGGCTTTATCAAAAGATTGAAAGTCTCTTGTCTGTCCACTCGAGCAATGTTGTCCTCTCCACTGCTCAGAAGGTGAGGATTTTATTGTTGCCTGACGTTAAGTGTGTTCTCATTTGTCGAATATACAGGACAATATTCGTGCCCTTATCAGCGCCCGAATGTTCGACAAGGGGTTCTATCAGTTCTCGACTCTGAGCCAGGTTGTGATTGTGCGTGACAAGGACTGGTTGCTCCAGATCCCTCCTAATGATATTTAATAGGATGTGCTTCAGAAGAAGAGCGACCACTATGGTCTTCACGATGCTTTTGAGTCGCCATCTGCGACAAAGGCCCTGCGAAGCAAAATTGGGACGATTACATCCAGTGTCATCAATAACTTTTGAGAGGAGGTATACCACCCTTTCATTTGCTCCCATTTCAACTGGTGCTTATGATTGTAATAGATTTTCCATAGCATCGACGATGATGCCCTTCCTCTTGCACGGCTGGCCTACCAAAGTGCAAAGAAGTACCTCACGGGGGGCTACGCCAAGCTCGAAAAGGGTCATATTCTCAAGCTTGCTCTATTGGTACGTGGACAGGCGGCTCCAAAATTTCGGTCCTCTGACAGCTAGCTAGCGTCGATTCCTCATAGACTTCCCTGAAGTGGGCATTCAAGAAGGTGGGACCTGCGGCAAAAAGAGGAAGATCACCATCAACACAGAAACTGCACGGTCATTGCCCCAGCTGACCGACAGGGATAAGATGTCCCCTGGCATGCAGGTGCAGCATGGTGCCCCGCCTGGAAAGATCATATCATTTGCGAACGAGGTTGTTGACGACATCCCCATCCCTTCAAGCATGACTTTCGTCGCCCTCTGGGAGTGGTTCCTTGCTCGAAAGAAGATAATGATTGGTGATTTTGGAAGCGCTGGATGGCAACAGTACGTCCTCTTGATTGTAAACCTCAGCTTTCTCTTACATGATTTCCGATAAGGTATATGGACTGGGTTGTCGAGGAAGATAAGCGCTTGTTTCCCCTCCCAGATGGCGAAGTGGTTCCTGGCATGAGTGAGTTGCTTCAAGCTGTGACTTCGAGGGTTGAGCAGACATCGGCCATGGTACCCGCAACCTCATTAGTGTCAGCTTCAGCTGTAGCTTCGTATGATAGTGTTGATCTTGGAGCATAAGGAGTGTTTTTGTGTCAATTTTGTGTATTAAATGAACTACCTTTTACGACGGATGGCCCTTGGAGTGGTTGTTTGGTCCGCTTTGTTCACAAGTCACCTGACAACATGTTCAACTTCCAACTCGTGTTGCTTTCTCTCGTTCTCGTTCCCCTCATGCCTCTCATTTTCACCTCTCATCACTGTCATGCATCGTGTCGTTGAAGTTGACTGATAATACTTCGTATCCCTCCTGGTAAGCCGATGAGTACTTTCCTCAGTTCTCTACTCATCATTCTCTGCATGTAGAGCATTGGTGTTTCACGGTGCAGCGGCCAGGCGGTACGAGTCATTCACTTTTCAACAACTCATGAGCTTACAAGACATCCAGGGATTCCACCCTCGCAACCTCATATTGACCTTCCTGGTATGTGCTTATAATCGTCGTGTACAGTGCCTCTCGCTGATCTAGAGCACCTGCTCCCTTTTAGGTCGGCATTCCCTCATGCTCAACGCTCAACCATTCTACCCCAGTCTTACAGTTTCAGTTCAATAACGGTATGTCCCTCCGTCTCCACCACCTCCTTTTTCATATGTCAACCCGCCCCTACCCTCCTACAGGACTGCTCACAGGTCCGTGCTTATAACACTAGCATTTCGTATTGCAGCTCCGTTGGTATGTCAGTTCTTAGTTCAAGTTTGCCCTAACCTTACAAAGCCTCTGTCCACAGATTATCCTCCGATGCTCAGTCTCATTCTCTGCCACTCAGTCTTATCCTATCTCCCAGCACCTACACTCCAATTGAGGCACGACTCATGATCCCCCCACTCTGTCGATCACACCCTCGAGCTCCTGCAATTTGCGCAAGGTTTCCGACCATATCAGCTGCCTGTATCTTGTAGTTACAATTAATAAATTAAATTTCTTTTATAATTTAAAAACCAATTTGATAATAATGGGAATAATCTGGATTAAATCGCATTTTGCGACCGCTGCCGCCATCTTCACGCAATGACAAGAGATTGCTCAGCCTCTACACCGGACAGCCCTAGGAGAGCCTATAGGACTTCCTCCGGATATTGCTAGTCGGACATGCGTAGGACCTCCCGCCTTTTCTATCCTGCCGGCTTGCGGGGACTTGTGAGTGGGATATCTGTCTGCCGGAAACGCAGATGATCTCCTGGGAGGCTGGCAGTGTAGCAAGTGTTTTTTTTTTCCAAGAAAAGTTTTTTGATTTGACCCTTTTAGAAAAACTTTTCTTCAGCCATCTAGCTATACAAGGCTTAATAATATATTCTAGTCCCAGATCAAAAAACTTTGTACCTACATATTGAGTTGAACCTCTTTTTATATAAATTCTGAAAGTATGAAATAACTCTACCTTCTCTCAAATTATAGAAATTTATCTATTTAACAGCATGTTTCTGATCCTTTTTTATAAGCATCTTTGATGTCATCAATAATGTCACTCGGCCTGACTCAAGTTATTTGCAATGATTTAATATCTTATACATGACTGCTCACTCTACCAAACACACTTCAGGTAGTTTGAGGTTCAAGTGACTTTACATCACATGATACAAGCGCTGGGATGGTGCAACTTGACTTTGAAATAATAAAGTTCAATCAATGGCTTGGCACAAGTAGTGGAATTCAAACTCTGATTCTACTCAACGATTACTAGAGTGACCTGAGCACTGAGTCAAGGCAATGACCAGAGAAACTGTACTATTTGGATAGATTGAAGCTAGAGACAATTAGGATTGGTCAAGTGACTCGTGGTTTCAACTTGATAATGACAACAAGAGTAGAGAGTGGAATAAGGCATGTGTGTATTTGACCAGTGATATGATTGATTAAGGCATACACTGATTTAGCATGTGGTACAAATGATGAACTGATACTGGAAATGATAAAGCAGACCAACAGATTACAGAAGGTGGATAGTAACAACAAATAAAAGCAGGATGCTTCTATAGCTGTCATTTATGCATGAGCCTTGCTTCTCAATTTAACTTGCCCAACTTGGTAAATGAACTGGGTATCAATCAAGACTTGTCAGAACATAAAGAAAATACTGAACAATCCCCTCCCAATGTCAATATCTTTCATGTTCCTAACCAAAATTGCCTGAAATTTGACAGAATGAGAGCCATTATTACTACAGGAATTAAACCAGTGGTTCCAAGCCTGATTCCTAATCACAGGATGCAACTGACCCTAACTCATTCTAACATATCATATTTGTTTTTTTTGTCAAGACCTATCATCACTCAAGACATATCACTCAAAACATGTCATCATGATGAGGGGGCTTTTATCAAATCCCAGCTCTAACCAACCTTAATCAACCCTCAAAACTCTAACATGGAATGTTTTTTCTGTTATCAGACATATCAACACATCATATGGGAGGGGGGAAGCAGAATATCATTGATCTTGAAATGCCAGCTGTCCGGCCCAAAAGTTGTCTGGGCATCCGGCCTTATAACTTCCAAGGTTCTACAATGTTATATTATTGGAGGCTAATTGGGTACTTCAAATGCTATTATGCTCATGGCAAAGGTTGTGGGTGGTTTTAAATGATTTGTTGCCACGAGCGGCGGCCCCTTGAAGCCATCAGTGGCTATGCCACAATTAGGGGCCACTGACACTTGGGCAGAAGTGCACTTCATTTTTGAGCTTGCTAGGTGTCCTTCCTCTCAGCATAGTCAGAGATATACAGGAATAATAGTCAAATTTAACAGAAATACCTCACTCATTCCAGATAATTAGAAGGGAGTGCTTTCGGCATTTCAATTGAACATGGGCGGGGCCAGTCTTGCCACATTTATATCCTCTCACCTCATGGGGTCCTAGAGCTCCAATCTGCAGCTACTCTAGCATGAGTGAGCTTCATGACATGGTTAACTATAAGCCTGGACGCCCGGATGCCCAGTGGGCCGGTGATACGACCGAGCTCATTTACGCAATTGTACACTCACTTTTCGCGATGATAATGATTAAATCTCACTCGGTCTGAGTCTCTAATGTACAAAACCTATATGCTTTCGACACTCTGAAGTCTACTCAGGAGGAATAGAGTTGGTACTTGTACTACTCTTGGGAACACGAGAGTTGAAGTTACTCGAGGCTGTCAACTTGAAGTTACTCGAGGCTGTCAACTTGAAGTTACTCGAGGCTGTCAACTTGAAGTTACTTGAGGCTGTCAACTTGAAGTTACCTCAGTTGCATTAGACCCAAACAGTGACTTAACTGGTTTCGTGAGGTTGGTGTCAATATTAACATCGGTCGGCCTGACTCAAGTTACCTGGGGCGGTTCAATACCTTATACGTGACTGCTCATTCTACTTGACGCACTTCGGGTAGTTTGAGGTTTGGGTGACTTCACATCACATCGAGAATACAAGTGCTGGAGTAGCGCAACTCGACTTTGAAACGACGAAGTTCAATTGATGGCGCGGCCAGAGTGGTGGAATTCAAACTCCGACTCTACTCGACGAGTGCTGAAGCGAGTTGAGCACTGAGTCAAGGCAATGACCAGAGCGACCGTACTCTTCGGACAGACTGGGACTGGGGACGATTAGGATCGGTCAGGTGGACCCATGGTACCTACTTGGCGTTGACAACGAGGGCAGGGAGCGGGATAAGGACATCCGTTCACCCTCAATCACCTTGTCGGCACACTACACGGCATTCCTAATAAGGACACGGAGGACCAAAAATAGCCAAATGTCGGCTCGCTTAACCTCGAGCGGCTCCACTCTTGGCTCGGCCTGAACAATTCCCGCTCAATCTTTCTCATTTTCATGCTCTGGACTCTCTTATCTCTAGACTGGCCACGGTCAGATTCGGGAACCTGGAGAACCTGGTCCGAACCTGGACCTAACCTCAGGTTCAGGTTCAAGGTTCAGCAGCACGGTGAACCTGAACCTCATGTACCAAAAAGGTTTGACCTTCGTAGCCTGTGCGGACCGGGGTTCGAACCGCAAAGATTTTCTTTATTGGTGTCAGAACAAGTATGTACAGGCTATAGCAAACGGACAGAGGATATCGGTGAATACAAGTAGAGTATGAGATATTTGACATCAGTCGCGCCAGAGTCCAAATTGAGGTGATCCGCACTCGTGGGCACTACCGACATATCAGCCAGATTCCAGCTCGAAAATTGAAAAACAAATACCAACCCTACCACGATGGCGCCGCGCGAGGGGGTGGATCCAGGCCTGATTCTCAATGGCCATCGTTCTGCAAGGCCATGACAACGAGCAAGGGGAGAAGACTATCCTCTCATGTTATCAAGAGCTCCCCAAGATGTGTTGTTGCATGGCGACAAGCAAGACAGCAATGGCAATAAACCTGGTGGTTCGTTCAATTTCTCGCCAATCAGTGTCGAAATCCAAACTCACCTGTGCACTAGGAAAGCGCAAGGCCAACAACGCATCCCCAATGCCCCCGGATCCAACATTCTCCACTCTAACACCATCTTCAGGGCCTTCCGCATCATCAAGCAATGAGCCAGCAAAGAGGACGTCCCCTCTAGCCTCTCGGCAATGAATTGGATTGGTTAACTTACCTCAACGCGCTCGGATGGGTTCCGGATGGGCTCTAGAGAAGCTCAAGAACCCCGTGGATAGGCCAGAGGCGCTCATCGATGTCCGAAAGGGGCTTGGGTCTTTGAAGATGCTGGTACAAGGTAAGTCACCGATTTGTATTGAGCGATGACTATCACTCACCCTGAGCAGTCTCGATGGACATGACAAAGCCAGTGGGGGACGCTGTTGGTGCCGACGGAATTCTCAAAGACGCCAGCAACATTGAGTGGAGACACGACCCCGATGACCCTTTTCCGCTCGAAACACCAATCGCTTCCACTCCAGCCCAAGAAAGCAAAATTGAGCTGTCGTTGTCCGATGATGATGACGAAGAGGGTGCAGCACTATTCCCAAGAAAAAGGGTGAGGGTAGTCTATCTTCATAAGAAATATTCACTCACTGAACGCTTTACGGTCCCAGGCCAGAAGCAGCGCCCACTCCATCGTCATTGAAAGCGATTCTGATGACGGTGCAATGGATGTCGACAGCCAGCGAGCCAATAATGATACAAACGGCGGCTCTACCAAAGATGGCAATCATATGGGGGCCAATAGTGTGAGCGAGAACCAGGAGGATGAAGAACTCGAAAGCGACGAGGAGGAGAGTGAGGATGAGGGTACGAAGAGGTTTCATGCGCTGAGAGAAAGAATGGGAGCGCCGAAAAAGGTTGGTGTAACGTGTTGATTGTTTGACGTACCTTGGTCTGACATCTTTGCTCCCACACCCTTAGCCTCGCAAGTCGAACGCCACTAGGGACCTCACACTCTTTTTCAAGCCCGATGTACGCTTATTTGATGGAAAAGAATGTGCTGGTTACTATTGCACGGCATGCCTGTAAGCTCTGCCAAATTTCTTTCAAGTTTTGGTCTGATATTTGCTCAGCGATGCCAATAAACCGAAACACGAGGCCTTTTTTCGAGGAAATGTCTCAACAAGATGTTACGTCTGCTTTCTTATTATAGGCTTATGTGTTACATACTTGATTCCGCTCTTCTACATCTCCGCTTCCGCTTTCCTATTTCCGCTTCCGCTCTTCCATATTTCCGCTTCCGCTTTATTGTGTTTCCGCTTTTGCTTTCTTTCGTGGTTCTAGACCATTG
>JAMZDL010000304.1:0-17555 GCA_027579765.1 Candolleomyces efflorescens
TGTATCACCCTGCCTGGGCATTGCTATCGCTAGAATCGAAACATGGGAACGTGAGGTCAGGTGAAACGAGACAAAACATGAGAGAGGCGACGGTTGGTGTATACATACTAGTTTGTCAAGGCAATAGTCGTAGCATGATGAAGTCAAAACACTGCGAAAGCAAGAGCAAAAACGAAGTGAAAAACTCAACCAAAAAGGCAGAAGAAAAGAAAATTTCGCGAAAAGAATGAAATAAAGTACATACAAACAAGAACTCGAAAAAGGAATGTTCAAAGCCAAGATGGGCGGGTCGAATAGCGAAATCGCACACGAAGAATAAGCAGAGAAAAGTTCAGCCGCCATTATCCATTCACCGAATGGTACACGACTCGAACGGCGGCTCTTTGACCCTGTTAGGAGGCGCCCCCCACACTTTCCATAGTTTGATTGTTTGTTCCTTTGGAGACGCCGTAAAGACATCTCGTCCATCCGGGCTCAGGCAAGCTGCTGTTATAGAATGCCGATGAGCCCGGCTCAAGGTGAAAAGCTTCTTTCCCGAAGGATAGTCGTGTACAACGATCGAGTGGGTGAGTGGGCCAGCGATAATGGTCGGTTTGCTCTTTTTCGCCAATGCAGAAGAGGAGTGGTCGGGTAATAATGGTGTGGCCGGGGGGTTGAGGGCGCCACCAGCTGCCTGGACAGTACTCCCAAGTCGGAAGACAGAGGTCGACGAAGGAAGTAATGACAGAGAGCGCCGCTGGCGGTGCGTTGTTGGTGCGTGTTCAAATTGGACGCCGTGGACACTGAGCAGTTCCTTGCAGTGGGGTGACCAGATGACGGAGTGGACGGCAGAGTTGAGCGAGAAAGTTTTTTCTGGCTCAATGGGCCCACTCGACAGCTTTGACGTGCCCCAAACTTGGATGATTCCCTCTGGGTAGTAGCTACCAGTGGCGAGGAGATCGGATTTCCAGTGACACCAGGACAGAGCCTTGAAAGACGATCGAGTCAGAAGGGGAAAGATAATCTGTAGCACAACTCACCTTGACGGGTGCTTGGTGTCGAATTTTGCTACTCCTCTTAACACCTGTGAGAGCCTTGCGAGCCCGCACGTCCCATATGTGCACATTACCGTCGATATCGCCACTAGCAAGGTAGTTCCCACTCGAGTCCCATGCAAACGAAACCACGCTCTTCCGGTGGCCGGCGAATGTGTCAGTGTCAGTGTCAGACCCTCCCCCAACGTTGAAGCTCCTCTCCTCCTCCCGTATGTCATGGAAGTATATTCCTCCATCGGTCATACCGAGGGTCAGGAGGTCGCCATTCCAGCATAGCGACTTGGCATCCGGAATTTCAGGGAATGTCGAGCCATCGACTTTATGAATCGGAGCTTTGGAGCCAAGTTCAAACACTTCCCAGCCTCCAAAATCATTGATGCATGCTAATTTCGTTTCATGCTTATGACCTCCCCATGCAATGGACAATGCCTCTAGAGTCTGTTGACCGCGGCCTGCCTTGAAAAATCTCGTCGTCTCTCTCGTGCTGAGGTCTTGGAAGTAAACATCCCGGCCACAAGCGACCGCGATTTGATTATTGACAGACCAGCTGAGGGGTGTCGAGTACAAAGACGTTGTCATTCCCGGACTGTCAAGGATTACTGTTGGATGTGGGGATGTTGCCAAGTTCTGCGACACGGAGCGGTTGTTGAGGGACCTTGGCCCGCCGAAGAGGTTCGAGGCGCTCTTGCGGAGTAGATCGTAGGCACTGTCACCTGTGCGATCGTATGAAGGGTCAGGTGGGGTATTTTCGTCCTTGTAGGTCAGCCGTTTGTTGGTGAGGAGCCCAAAAGACTTGTACATTCGGTTTGTTCGTGGGGTAATGGTTAACGGGACAATGGTTTGTGGTCGCAGTGGAATGAACCTATCGACCTAGAGTGCGGTCGGAGGCTAATCACGCAAGATATCAAGGCGGACGTACTGATGATGTCGAGGCGTTTTCGCACTGAAAGAGAGGTCCGTTTTCCACCGGGGAATCGAGGTCGAAAGTTGTTGACATTCGACGCTTCTTGTGTGAGCGAAAATCATATACAGAGGCGGGCGTAGAGAGCCTCTTTCGACCGTGCAGCGGTGCTGGTGTCTGAAATATAGAATCATTCAGACTCTGTGATCTGGACAAGAGTCTCCTTCAATCTGCAGAACTACAAGGATGCTTGTCATCGACTCACGACGCCATGACCGTCAATTACTTCTGGGTTTGTTTTTTGTCAACCCTCAGGCAAATTTCAAGTGCAAGCTGTCGACCCGGGCGGTGGTGGTGGTTCAGGTCAAAGCGTAATTAAGGGATGGTTGCTACGCGTTCCCGCCGTCTGGTTCGAGTTGATAAGGGTCATGTGATCGTTCCGAGATAAGATAAGATCATCTAACGCGATCACATGCAAAAATCTGAATTGCCTCGTCGCGTCAAGGACCCGAAAAATTCTTCTTCTTATTCGACCACCACTATCTAGAGACAATGGCGAGCTCTTTGACTGAATGAATAGGCTCAGTATGTGGCCACATAATTTGTGGTAATTCCACGAGCACCAGTCCGTCAATCAGATCATCATGATGTGCCTCTAATGCCAGAGTGGCCGAAGGACTCGCGAAAAGTCGTGGCGGTACTTTTCGCCACAATGACAGGCAAGTACGCGAGGAACAATGGAAAAAATGGAGAGCCATTATGGGGAACTGTCGAGATAAAGTGCAACATGACGACGGAAGACAGCCCATTATGGACCAACGGAGCCAGCACCGAAGACACCGGGACCAGATCAGATGCTTTAAATCCGGCAATTTGCCATCGCCCATCTTCCTCTGCTCCCACCACCACCTGCGCACGCTCTTGTACTACAACTCGGGCTCTGGGGCCCATTCAAGACGCGTTAGGCAACTGAATACACGGACACGACGCGAGAATGTCGACCGCCGCGATTATCTCGACTCCAACGAGCCCCAAGAAGAGGGACAAGGTTAGGAAGCGGGCGGATTCAATTGGAGAGGAAGAGGGAGAAGGGGTGCTGCCCCCTTCGAAGAAGCCGAGGATGGGGGACGAGCCAACTCCCGCATCGTCTGAGGGGCCCTCAACCTCAGCGTCTACCTCGACGAGCTCCAGCTCAACCACACACGGTGACGTCTCATCCCAAGCATCCGTGGGTCCCACTCTGGTATATCGCGACGCGTTCTGTTACTCATATACTGCTATAGTCTCTCACGCGAGTGTCCTCGAGCGTCCCCTCGCCCGGCCTCCGGCTTGACCTGGACAAGCTCCCACCCAGATATCCAGTCCCCCTCAGCAGACGCTCTTCGATGACATCTATCTCGCGTGCTCAGAGCCCACTCGTGCGGACGCCGTCTGTAGGATTCCTAGACGGTGATCCATGGCCAAGTGACATCTTACGATCCAGAATCGTACGGCGAACCGCGTCCTCTGCTTCGCTTCGATCCATGTCCCCGGGCCCAATCGTTACGCCCGTCTCCGAGCCTGTTTACGCGTTAGAATCCGCGCGAAACTTCATGCGTAATCCAAAGTTTGTTGTGGATTACTCTCAGCCCAGCATTGTCAGGCCACAACCACCCGCAGCTGTTGCTGACGCTGCCCCAGCAACCGAGGGGGAAGCACAAGGTGCATCTGACAACCAGGTCCAAGCTGGACCTGCAGCTACAGTTCCGGATAACACGGTCGCACGCAATGTGCCTGCCATACTCCCTTCCCCAGGCTTTGTCCTACCGCCACCCCCTACAGTGCCGGAACGCGACCCTCGACAAATGCTGGCTTCTGTACGACCGCGCATTCTAGACTGCTCGGCGAGCGGCATCCTCTTCTTTACGCGTGCAAATAGGCTTCACTTCAAGAACCTCTCTGCAAACGAAGAAGTCGGTCAAATTTGCCGGGTCCAAGAGAGTCACGGAACCTTTACCGCCATTGCTTGTGGTGGCGGTTTGTCGACAGATGCAGCGAGTGGCAATCATGGCGTCGTGGCAGTTGGCACATCCAAGGGCCTCGTCTCGATTTACAACGTGCAGACGAAGAAGCGCGTCGTGAGCTGGATCACCAAGCCCGTCGCGTCGTTGGCTTGGAATAACAAGATCCTCACGGTTGGATGCACATCGGGGAGCATTTGCCACTTCGACACGCGTATTACGCCTGTGGAGAAGATGAAGGAGCAGGCACTGACCGTGACGCGCCATCAGGCGCCCATCACATGTATGGAATGGAATGCAGAGGGTGACGTTCTTGCGAGCGCTGATAAGAAGGGAAATGTTTACTGTTGGAAGTCGGGGGACAAAGTTCCCCTGGATGTTGGAGAATTTGTCATGCGAAGGAAGAAAATCAAGCATACCGCCGCCATATCGGTAAGTGTTCCCTTCCTCCCGTCAACACTTTGTCTTCTGACAGCGGCCTTTTCCTTTTGTTTTTAGGCCGTATCGTGGTGTCCATGGCAGCAAAAAAATCTCTTGACCGCCGATGTCAAGGGAGTCATCCATTTTTGGACCATCGACCCAAAATGCAAAGACTCGAACGCTTTGACACCCTCTCGCTTTGATACGAACTCAGCCATCACCGGAGCCCACTGGTCGACACAGTGCAAGGAAATCCTGACTACTCATGGGTACAAAGTGCCCAAAAACCTTGCCGTTCCTCCACCACCTCCGCCTACTGGCCCTCTCCATCCAGCTCCTCTACCCCCGGCGCCTGATGTCGAAAACACCCTGGCTGTGTGGCAGTTCCCTAGCCTGCGAAGCGTGACGAAGATGCAGATGAATACGACGGATGTTCCAATCGCGAATAGCGTCGTGTATTCGAAGGGTATGAAGGTCGTGTTCGCGGTGCCAGATCAGGGCAAGATTCATACTTGCGATGTTTGGGGGAAGAAGAAACCTGTCAATGACGTCAAGATTCGAAGACAGTCAAGTCTGGATTATGTTGGGATTATTCGGTGACCTTGATAACAGCTCCTGTTCTCGTCTTCGTTTCTTGACCTCGATTATTTGATTTATTTTGGTTGTCTCTTGCATTTACTTCCGCCTCCCCGCCTTGAAACTTTTATCTCTATCTTTATCCAGCTCATGACTAGTGCCACTTTGTTTCCTGCATCGGCACTTTCTCTTTCTCTCGGCTCATTGAGCCCATATCCATCGATCTTGGATCCTCCTGAGGTCTCAAGGACCTCCCGCTGCCACTACGTTCGGAACTCGAACCCCTAGGCCTAAAAGTGTATTCCTATCCGAAGCTCCATAGTTACTTTTACTATCGCTTCCTGCCTTCAATATTTTACGAATTGAATGAACATCTACTATACCGATCTCATCTCCCTAATTCGCAGTTATTTGGCCTCGTCCCTCTACTTTACTCTTCTCTTCTTGAGAACGAATTCGATACAACAGATACCGGTGATTCGTGAACCATGACAGCTTTGATTGAGACTTGTTACATCTCAGATATATATACA
This sequence comes from Candolleomyces efflorescens, assembly GCA_027579765.1. NCBI lineage: Eukaryota > Fungi > Basidiomycota > Agaricomycetes > Agaricales > Psathyrellaceae > Candolleomyces > Candolleomyces efflorescens. The sequence continues at coordinate 5,465 of JAMZDL010000304.1, forward strand.
GGGTAGTCTTTCTTATTACACTCACAAATTTCATAGAGTTTGAAGGTGGGGAAGACGTTACGCGTTACTGCCAACGACCACAGCCCTCCTCATCGCACCTGACTAAATCAGGAGGCGCAGCTCTACCACGAATTGTATCAGTGGAGAATCGCTTCGCGGTGACGAGGAGGGGGAACAAAGAGGAGACCAAATCCTCTGAGGGGTAATCATTATCCAGGTCTGAGCCAGGACGAGTAGAGACGGAGATGTGGAGCCTGGAGGCAGTGTCGAGCTCGCCAGTCTCCCCAGCCAATGCCTTGTCGATGGCATTCATTCCCGGCTTGAGGATACCGCTAGCGAATATTACCTTCGACAGGCTCCGCCCTTCAATATGGTGGAATATGAAGTGCAAGTGAACTTGTAGCGGATGTTGAGTGCGCGGGATAGCCGAGAAAGTCTGGCTGAGTAAAAGGAGGGTCTCGTTAAGACGAGCGTACCCTCCAAACCCGCAGACCATACGTTTTTTGAAGGTCTTTAGCCGAACATGAGATGAGAGATCGAGTGGCACATCAGTAGGTGATGGCTCCCCAGTGGGTACGAAGTCATGATGCGTACAAGGATCGACTAGAAAAAAGAATAGGAAGGGCTGTCAGAGTAGGGCCGATGATATCCAAGTTTGAGATCTGGAATCAACAGAAAAATTACTCACGACTTGGCATATCTATCGCCAACTCCTCCAACGTGTCTTGACTCTCCTCGAGCAAGCGCCGTATGCTTTGTTCTATCTCGCGATTGGAAGTGGATAAAGTTGCTGCGCCGAAATCCGGATCCTGATGAAAGCTAAGGTGTCGAAGTTTCTTCAATTGGCACTCTCCAAGTATCCAATCTGTGAACTCGGCCACATCCACCAATATACTGAACTTGACATTCAGACTCTCGATGGTCGAGACTGGTAGATTCGAGCGCTGATCTTCTGATCGCGATTGATCTGTCTCCTCGACCTTGAACAAGGGGCGATTGATCTCCTCGAAAGACAAACCAACTGCGTTCAAGTGCAATGACTCGAGCGAGTTCCAGCGGATGGCCAGCACGGGAAAAATGGCGATGTGCCTGACATGGAGTGCCTTGAGATTTGGGATAGACGATAAGGCCAGCATGATGGCGACATGCGTCTGCTGCACTGTGTCGTCTCCCCACGGGCTCATATCCGGGAAGGATTGTCCTGAGTCGGTAGGAATGTTGGGTAAAATGGTAAGTGTATGGGCAGCACCGAGTCGTGGAACTAATCGCTCCACAGCAGAAGTTTCTTCCTCCGAACGCGCCAATGCCTCGTCCGACAAGAAATTTGGCGCTGCAATGCTGTACCTAACCTTCTTGATGTAGGCTAACAGGTGAGAGCCGCCTCCATTGGCTGAGGTGAGCGCGTTCAGCTCTTCGACCCTCCATAGGGGAGTGTCATCGTGTCCATCCTTCGGGTGTAACGATACCGATTCGAACAGCCTGCGTTGGCTCGCAAACGCTAGCTGTTTGCATGTTCGACCCAGTGCGCTCAAAGAAGTACGATCTTCAGGGAACTCAAGATCGAAGAGATCGAGAATGTGGTCTTGGAGCTCCTGGGCAAGATTCTCCATCTTCAAGTTTTGGAGAGGACTAGAGGGGAGTGTGGCGGTTGCGATGAGAGTTAGAGCTGAACGAAGTAGGCTCGATACTCAAGAGGTGTGCGATCAACGCTGCTTCAGACGTGACAACTGATGTGGTGAGACTCATTAGTAAGTGTTGAGCGATGAAGGTCAGCCATCTTTCGGAAATGAGACGAGAAATACTAGTCGTTGTTATATTGCTTTAGCTGAGTTGTACTATACAAATGGATCAAAGAAAATAAGAAAGAAAAGACTAACAAGCGTACAAAACATGTCACTTTCGTTTGGGACGTGATGATACGTGATACCTCAGTACTTAATCTAAGCATTAGATCCAGATCAAAGCGTATAGTAGAATCCCTCGGTGTTCTCCAGAGGTCCACATTTTCCTTCCCGACGGAGCTTGTTTCGACGGGCAAAGACAAAGCTCGTGATGCAAAGGAGGATAAGCATGGTGAACTGGCAAGCCATGGTGGCCCAAATACCCGGGATATATCTATCAAACAAAGCTCAGCGCGATGCCTCGACATGTAGTTAATTAGTTGCTTACCTTGGGAAGTCCTTCTGCCTCCAAACGGTAGTAGCGAAGATACCTCCGATACCGCCCATAGCGATGGTGATCGCAGTGGTGACCGCTCGCTTCGAATGGGAGGTGACATTATTAGCCTGGTACGCAAGGACACCGGGCACGCATCCTGAAGCGCCCATTCCGACAAGGAAGAGACCGAAGTACCGAGTAGCGTTGGAGTTGGTGTATCCAGTGACCATGAGTCCGGTGATACAGACGAAGTTCTGAGCTGCCAGCCAGACGGCGCGCATTTTCGTCTTGTCGGAGAGCCAGGCAAAGAAGAAAGTTGAGATCATCTAATTTATTCCGATTAGACCTAAAGAAGGAGGAAGAATGGAGCGTAGTACTCACCGCAGCGCCAGAGGGAGGTGCACTGAGCAAGAGCGATTCAGACACCGTGTAACCCATCGAAAGCAAAATTGGGGTGATGAAGAAGCCCACAGCGTATGCCGGCATCGTAGAGGCCATGAACATTAGCCCTGTATATGCGAAAGAGCACGATAAGGGAAAGGCAATTTCTGGAAGCATGGACAACACGCACCGAAAGCCCATGAGATGGGGTCCAACAACACAGCTGTGACCTTTGCAAACGTCACCTCGTCGGGGACGGAGTCTTTGCGGTCGGCTTCAACACGGTCAAGGATCATCTGAAAGGCTATTGTTATTCCCTGGAACATAGAGTTCGAGAATTGACGGAGAACCCACCTTACGCTGCTCCTCAGTGACGAATTTGCTGGTTTCTGGGAAGTCCGCAGCAAAGACCCATGCGAGGAGACCAAGACCAATGGTGGCTGCACCCTCAATGATGAAGATCCACTGCCATCCATTGTACCCGTGTTTGCCCTTGAGGAGAGTCATCGCATACGCTGAAAGATATTCGGTCAGTTGACCGAACTCGATAAAGGCGCGGAGTGAATACCCACCAAGGATAGGTGCGAAGCCTCCAGTGACGATGGAAATAATGTAGAAGAGAGCGAGTCGCTTCTGAACCTCGTGACGTTTATACCAGGTCGTGATAATGTAGACCAGTGCAGGGAAAAATCCAGCCTGCAGATTCGATTATGTTAGGAGTCGTAGAATCGACAAGCAAAAGTGAAGATGAAATCGTACCTCGAACACACCCAAAAGAACTCTGCAGATGCATAGTTCACCCCATGTCTTGACAAAGCCCATACCCAGTTGAGAAACGCCCCAACCCACGACACAGATCGTAAGGTGCAATCGAGCCCCCAGGATACGAAGAACAATGTTTCCAGGGATCTGGCTAATACCGCGAGCATTGTCGATTAATTATGCGGTGTAACCTGGGAGGGAGCCGGGTTGACGTACAGGAGAGTGTATGGTATGAAGTAGATCATTGAGGCAATACTGTATCTTTCTCCAATGTTGAGTTTCTAAGGATGGAGTTAGAGGTCAGCATCGTGTAGATATCCCGCGAAAGGGAGGGTCAGTGACTTACCAAGTCCAGTTCCATACCCGCCGTTCGTGCAATACCCAAGTTCGTACGATCAATCAGAGCGACGGCATAGAGAAGCCCCATGATGGGTAATAGACGGAAGTCGATCATAAGCCTAACCAAGTAAATGAGAATGCGAGCAACCAACACGACGAAAGATGTACGTACAGTGTTTTCTTGACAAATTTGGGATCATAATGGGCATCTGGAGCGGGAGGTTCATCATGCGACTTCTTCTCGACATCGTCAATTCGAAGGTCGGAGCTGCGTTTGGAGTCGTCTGACATCGTGTGGTCGTGAACGTGAAGAAGAAATGGGGAGAGTGGGGTATCGGTAGCGATGGAGCGACGAAACTGGGGCTCTAACCAACCACTTCAATGAAGGGTAAAGCCCGCAGATTTTATACCCAGGAAAGCTAAGGCACCTCACCTTGGCCGCGTTGCTCATCTGACCAGGAGACAACTTACAGGTGAGATCGTGAGAGGGGCGATTATGGCAATGTTATGGCACATCTCTGTTCAAGTTCCTGAATGCGGGGTTTCCAAGCGCTCAAAATTGGGGGCGGATGACCGTTTAGAGCTCAGTTGATTGGGTGGACCGTGGGCCTCGCCAAATTGGAAAGCAACAGGAAAGGGGGAACGGTCTGGTGATCGGCGCTCCTTCAATGCAGTTGGTAGGTGGCGAGGAGTGAAAAGGGAGAGCCAAGCAACCTCCCAGGACATGATCAATTGAGTTGTCGGCCTCGCTGTGATCATCGCGCCTGATCTTGACGCTCGAAAGCGGACCTTGTTGATCCAACCGTCAGCGCCAGCAGTCGACTGACCTGATCGTGAGTTAGCAACTGGGCCCCGGCTGGCAGAGTAGATACGACAGGACACGACTGACCTTGGGGCACCGTTCCCTTGCGTCAAGAACCAACCTTTCATCGCAACTCTTCACCACGAGACCCTGCAGCTAATTCAAACTTGATCGCACCCGTGGTTGCCCAGAATTTTGAGCTCTCTTTGCCCTGCACGCGTCTTTGAAATGGACGCCATACGGCTAAGTTTATAACCGGTGAACGGGTGTGGGGTAAAGCTCCCGTTTATTGACGATGTAGGAGGACTGAGGGACAGCAGGAGAGAGCGAGAAGGATCTAGGCGCTGGATGGGCTCAATACGGCGAGGTTTTCATCGCCCCCATGTCCCCATCTCGTCCGATGGACTTGTCCCAGTTTCCAGTGGTGGCATTCGGGGCCAAAGTCAGCGAATGGGCCGTTTGGTATTCGACTCGATAGATGGCAATCACGAACACAGGCCAGGTGCTTCCAGGAGATCAAAATGGGGAAAGGGTCTGGGTGCATTACCCCAGATTTTGTAAATGGTAGGGATTGCGGTTAACCGAAACCGTTGATGGTACCCCTGATCATGATGGCACCAAAGTTCAAAAGGGACGTTCAGCAGCGTTCAGCTGACGAGTCCTGATCATTTGGTGTTAGTCAGTGTGAGTCCCGGAAGAAACCTGCGAGGGATGTGAAAGAGAGATTAGGCAAGCTGCTTTGGCTCACTCGAGGCACAACACCATGAAGAGTGGATTCATGTTCTGTATAGCAGCTACCCTTGGTTCTTAACGTCTCGACCTAGTCGATGAATGTTGTCATCTGACCTGGCCGGGTCGTAATATCCAAGGGGTGAACGTCCAAGCTGACCCGGTGTGGGGACTTGAGTAGAGCTTTGACAACTTCGAACTTCAAGGTCGCCGGAAAAAGCCGGAAAACAGGTGATCAATGCACAAACAAGCTCAAACAGCGCGACGCGTTCTGCAAGCAACGTCGAGCCACCGCGTTTTCACTCTCATTGCAGTTGAAAAATTGAATCACAAGAAGACAGCAAGGTCCCCGAAAGACAGCATGCCTGAGTGCCTTTGTGTTCATGATTTGGATGAGCTAACGAATGTTCCAACCAAGTTCCAGGGCGCTTGTGGAATTGCAGGTACTCCAGCTTGACGCCAGCGGCGACGTTCCTGATGAACTAGGAGAGTGACAGGACGACGTGTTTTGACTCAATAAGACTAGGCTATCACTACCGTATGATGAACCTTGAACGACATCTATACCGAGTTGTCTTTGAATGACGTCTATACCCAAGTTGTGGAAGATGGCCGGGACCCCCGTAACTCACGCCCATAGGTCAAGCTGTCAAGATGAGCTAATGATCAAGTTTACTGGCAGTGCCTTTATATTCTAGACACCCACACGACGAGCGTGGTTCCCTGCCCTCGACAATTGAAATCCAAATGGCTGGAGCGCTTTGCATTGGTGAGCCCAGTGACCTCATTCCTTGTTGGCAGCGACGTTGACAGGGAGTTTAGGAGGAATCTTCATCATCGTGCTCGCGTTGGCCCTGGCGCCTGGGCCGGCCCTCATATCAACCGCATTCACGTTTCTCTTCCACAAGAGGCAAGAACAGAATGTGCTGGTTACGCAAATGCAGGAAAGGCAGACCAAGTACGAGGCGACGCTCGATGAACTCCGAGAGAACCTGTCGAGGCACGAAGCAGATCTTCTTCAAGCCAGAGCCCAGAACCGTAGCTTGGCAAAGCGGAATGAAGAATACCAGGATAGCGCGCTTTCCACGCAACAATCCATGCTTGACCTCTCACAAGAACTTTCGAAAGCAAGAGAGAGCGTCGCTGAACATACCGCAACAATTGCTCAACTGAAAGCAGCCGACGCCAGTGCGGTCACCGAGCTTTGGCAGAAGGTCTCGACGCTCGAATCAGATCTTCGTGCAAGAGACACTCAAAATCGTGACTTGATGGAGGAAAATGCGAAGCATAAATCTTGCGCGCTTTCCATGCAGGAGTCCATCCGCATTCTTTCCGAAGACCTTTTAGACGCGAGACAGAGGGCGGCTCAATACGACACAGCAAACATCGACTTAACCGAACGGAACCTTAAGCTGGAGGCCAAGCTGTGCGATAGCGACGACCGCCTTGCTCAAATGTCCCAAAAGTGCTCCAAGGCCGCCTCAAGTGCTGTCGTTCTCCAACAGGCACTGGACCAAAAAACGAAGGAAGCCGCCGATTGGAAGGATCTATACATGCATCCTGAAGCCCACCCCCCGCCCCCATACAAAGCCAGACAGCAAAGATCAGCATCCGACACGTCTCTAACCTCAATCATAGCCTCCAAAAATGAGCAGATAGCCAAGCTCGAAGACCGCGTTTCTGAGTGCCATGCTCTGCTTGATATGTGCAGGTGTGGCAACATTTTAGACCCAAAGGCGAGGTTATCGAGAGACTATGAAAGTCCCAGAAACAACGACAGTAAAGGTCCAGCATCTATGCCACCTTGTCTGTTAAGCGCACTGCAGCGGGTGGGGAAGGATGATCGGTAGTATCGTGCATGGGGTGGCCATCAACATAATAGTACACGGGCTCCACGTCCACCTTCGACTGGTTTTCAAGGTGGAGAAGGATCATTGTCGTTCATTGAGTTACTTATCAGGCTTTTGGTTATCTAGAGACGGTCTTTACACTATAGTACCTTTTGAAAGGGCACAAATTCCACGATTTCATCGTCGACAGACCCAGAGCGCCCATCGTTTCCGGCATCAACCAACTCTATGACATCAACCAGGCTGCTATTTCAACCCGTTTACAGCCCGTCAGCCTATGTCACTGTCATTGTCAAAAACGTGTCCGGCATCAGCGCATCGCGATGAACGGCTGTGACTGACATTGACAGAGCACACGAGCACACTGCAGTGAGCACTCGTGCCTGTGCATATCAATTCAACGACTATGGCCTGTCATGCCCCATGCTCCGCCATGGGACCCTTCGACCTCACCACACTCCTCGCATACTAGATGATTGCTGAAATCGTTTCTTGCGCTGGTGAGTGCCTGCTATAATCCGATTTCAAATGCACAACCCTCAGTATCTGACAACGTCACAAGTCGCAGTCTTCCTCGCCGCGTGTCTGGCTCCTGGTTTTACCCTCAGGCTTGCGTCGTCTGCGGTCGTCCTCCTCGTCTACGCTAAACAGGAGTACGATGTGCTTTCCAAGAAGGCGCAGGAAGCGCAGGTCGAGTACGAAACGAAGATTGGCGACCTCCGAGACCAGATATCGACACTCGAAGCAGGACTCCGGGCAGCACACGACCAGCATCGTGCCATGACGGCGGAGAGCGAGGGGTACAAGGCTGGTTTCCACTCTCTGAAAGAATCAATGCACGTCCTTTCCGAATACACCAGAGAAAGGGTTGCTCAGAATGAAGAAACGATCACCCTCTTCAACGAAGCGCAGGCTACGCACACAACGACGATCAATGAACTACGCCAACACTTGGCGGTGCGAGAGGCACAGAACCGTGCCTTGCTGCGGGAGAACGAGAACTACAAGTCCGGCTCCCTCTACCTCGAAGGATCGATCCTCACCCTCTCCGAAGACCTTGCAAACGCAAGGGAGACGGTCGCTCAGCATGAAGTCGAGATAACCCGCTTCAAAGAGCGTAATCTAGTCTTGGAATCCCACGTGGACGAGAGAGACGACCGGATTGCCTTGCTCTCAGAATCCTTCGACAGAGCCACCTCAAGTGTCATCGCCCTCGAACGGAAGCTAGAACAAAAGACCAAAGAAGCAACCGACTGGAAGGACCTGTTCGAAAGGCATCCCGACCTCGGCGTAGCGCGAAGATACCAAGCGAGACAGCGAGACTCTCGCGCATCCGACTTTTCCAACACGTCCGAGCTTTCTTTCCCGGACTTACTCGCTGCACAAGACCTTGAGATCGATCAGCTCAAGGTTAAGATTTCTGAGTGTCATGCTCAGCTGGCCATGTGCCAGTGTAAAAATCTTATGGGGCCGAAGGCCGCATTCGTAGCGGAGGCGAGGTTCAAGGAATCAATGGCAAGGTCGGAGCACCATGATATTTACAGCATGACCGATTGACTTTCAGAGGCTCTTGGGCTCGTGTACCCTGGGCGTATCACGCCCTGATTATTTAATTTGCTATTTATCGAACTATTATCAATTTATGTCGTCGACGTCGAATTCCGTTGGTTGTACTTGATGCAAGCCGCAGTGGCATTGCAAAGATACGTTCGATGATATTTAGTATTTTAGTATTTACACGTTGATAATACAAACAACAAAGCAATCATGACGGGGTCATCCAAGGAGGTCATCAAGGTCGTGAAAGGTCGTCATCACAAGGAAACGGAGAAAGAAACCGCTCGGAAACGGGAAGATCGAGGTATCACTAGATAATAGAGGAAAAGGGTTCGATCCCAAAGGGGCGCACTATCAATATCATTGGAGCAGGACGGCGGAAACGATTGACAGCCCAACCGCGAAGGATACCGACCACAACAGTTGCGTGGTAGGCGCGTTGACGATGGAGAGAGCGGAAGAGTCCGGCGGTGCGTTGGCAGTAGCGTTGTTCGTCGCTGTGACATTCCCGAGCAGCGAGCTCGAGAGTGCGCATACCTGACGAACGCCCTCGACGACAGTCGGGAGATCATGGCCCATGATCACTTCTTCTTGTCCTGTTTGGATGAAACTATGGAGAGGGAATAGCGGGGGGTGTTAGCATCCTGCTGCCTCACGCGTAGCCATGGGGGAAACGATGGGTGTAGAAAGGAGGGGGGGTTGAAGATGAGGGGACAAGTGCTCACCAATCAACGCATTGAGGGAAGACAGCTTTGAAGGTATCCGCACATGCACACTGGATGGCGTCAATGAAAGCCCCAGGGTTAAAGATGACCTGAAAGAGATGATAACAAGCCCAACATAAGCCAATGGTAACACGAAGGGGAGGAGGGATTTGCTTCGCACGTTCGTAAAGTTCTCGAACACCGGTGCCGCCTCTGCGCAGCTCCTAATACTGTCGTAGTCCTGTGCCGTATTATGAGCTTAGCCCTCACGTCTTGGAAAGAGAGGGACAATGGCTCGTGCTTACCTTCGCACAAATAGGACAGGACGCAGGAGTGTCCGGGAAGTAAGGGTCAGTCCTCTTCTGAAAAGACGACATCCCCGATCCAGGCAAAGCCAAAGCAAAGGTCGTAGCCATCCAAAGCATGATAATGGTGGTGATAAAGAATGTGGGTAGGGAAAGTCTTCGTGAGCTTGTGGTAGTCGCCATGATCATCTGGGGTGGACGATGAATAGAATTTGAGGAATGAGGTCAAGGCAGATTAGGCTGAGCAAAGCTATATCGGGTCCAAACAGCTTTTCCTACAGGATCTGCCTGCGACGACGCACAAGCTCTTCTAGACCAGGAACCGAGGGTCGAGGGGGGAGGATGCGAAGCAAACTGGAGAGCGTGGGTGAAGAGGATGGTTACTGTTAGGGGCTCCGTTGTTTGGCAAAATCCTCTCATATTAACAATGCTTTCATTCAAAGCCTGTACGACTCCACTTTCATGGTACCAACGAACTTCACGAACTTCTCAATCCCAGTCCCTCGACCAGTCGCTCCAGAAACTCGGAATATATCTTTTCTGCACCCCGTAAGCACAGTTAACTTGAGGGCACTATGTAACGACTAGCGCTGTACACGCTGCAATTGGACTACAGCTAGCAACCGTTTCCCCAGAGACTGCAGACTTCACCACTGCATGCATCTTGTCTGTCTCCGCAATGCCTATAATTATTCCGCACACCCTTGGTGAACGAATCCGTTTCACCAAAGACTGCGAGAAAGGGTCTGCATCCTCATCGCAGTGTTCTCGTCGCCGTCAACCCTCGCATCTGTGATTCCTCAGACTGACGAGCTTTCTCTAAAACCTAGCCGTCTCGGATAGCAACGAACCGCCAAAGACCTCTATATCAGGCTCAGTGGATCCAACACCTAGCGCTAATCGGCTGAACCATGCCCATCCCAAAGTAAATCAGTCTTGATGGAGACCGCTCTTGGGTCTCTGCGTCTCGATCAGTCCGACGGTCAGGGAATCAGCCAACGTCGACCTCAGGACCTCTCTTCAAATGGTAGCTCTGTATCGTGCGGCTCTGCCCTCGGCAGTGCAATTATACCGGGGAGGCTGTGGCGTCGGAAACTTCGATTCAAACTGCTGTGAGCAGTAATTATTGCCAAATGTCACAAAGAGACGCCGGCTGCGGCCACTATTTATCGCAACTGGAATCGTGGAACGCAATTCTATCTTTTACTTCGCGACCCTTTCTTGTGTCCCATACTGTGTGCGAATCCTACTCCATAATGCTCGCCGAAAATGTGGCTTGCGCTGGTGAGTCTAACAGCATCAATCAATAAGCTGGGGACTGAACAACTTCGACAGTGTTTGTGATTGCCGTTTTCCAGGCGCCTAGTCTTGCTCCTATGATCGCTATTCTTGCCATCCCCGTCTACGCTGCATTGGATGCAACTATTGCTGAGTTTCGAAAGCTCTCAACACGAGAGGCAGAGCTTCGATTAGCAAACGCTCAGAAACGTGCCCTGACGGAAGAGAACGAGAAGATGCGGGAAAAGCTGGCCAAATCTGAAACAGCTTTAGCTCAGCTACAAAAGCGGTTGTCAACACTGGAGGTGCAGTTTCGGTCATCAAAAGCCCAGAACCGTGATCTGAAAGTCGAGAACAAGGGGATGCAGAAAGAACAAACTGCATCCAAAGCGACCATTGCTAAGCTGCAAGCACAATCGACGAGACTAGAGGCAGAGCTTCAGACGACATGCGCTCGGAACAATGTGCTGATGGAGGAGAAGACGGAGCGCCTATCCCGAATCGCTGCAGACGCCGACACACGCGAGGCCCTCAGTCGGGAAATTGATCAGGGCAAGATGAGTGCTCTATCTCTCCAACAGAGACTGGAAGAGAAGACGAAGGAGGCGAAGGATTGGAAGGATCTGCATCTGCGTTCAAGCACAAACCCGAGCCACAGGCAAGCAATACAGCGGGGTGACACCTCGTCTATCACTGTTGCAGGCATAATGGACGAGAAGGACCACATCATTAAACAGCTCAACGACCGATTATCCGAGTGTCACTCCTTACTCCGAGCCACCAGCACTTTAAATCCGCAAGCTCCAGAATTGTGAGTGTTCAATCACCAATGCCAACACAATGAACTTATTGAGTGCTCGGATTCTTCTAGCATACCGGACCTTGTAAATGCGGATGGTACTGAAAAGCCTGACCGAGGATCTCGTAGTTACCCATGTAGCCCATACAACTGCGATCTACTAGCTTACAGGCCTATTCGTAAGAACAAGACTAGGAATATAACCGAGATTTAATGGCATCATCGCAAAGGCAGGAAAAGGCCCAGAGAAATGGTCAAGTTATACTCACTTTAAGGGTCATCTGAAAAAGATGACACTGAGCAGACAGTCCGTAGTGCCCATAATAGAACTTGGCGCTGGAGGTTGGCAGATTGCCTCAGCAGTTAGCGATATCGTATCGATATCCTGACGGCTCCATCAGGATTTTGCAACGACACAACTAGTAGTT
>JAMZDL010000305.1:0-17515 GCA_027579765.1 Candolleomyces efflorescens
CGACGGTGGTGACCTCGTGCCCGTAATACTGCAGCTCGTGAAGTGCCCAAACTTAGGTCTCATCGAAGGAGGAAAAGACAAAGAAAGTTCGCGGCCGCTATACGTTGCGCGAGCCGTGTCTTCAGTAGGTTACACTCGCTCGAACTATTGGGAAGCCGTTCAATGCTATCGATAATGATCACCGGCACGTATGACAGAACGGGTGTTGTACGTTTTTCGATGTTTAATATGTACAGTTATTGTGCTCACACAATTTTTTAGACCCCGGAGAATGTGGATTTCACATTCCTGGAGCTCGGATACCTCGCGATGGGATTAACGGTGTCGTAAGGATGCACTTTCAGTTCATCTAAGAATGATTCTCATTGCCCGAATGTCAGATCTCGAAATTTGAAGTACTACTTGGGAATCCCGCGCACTATGAGTGGCGAAAGGTAGAGGGGCCGTTTCATGTTGCAAAAATCAACAATATGGTTCCTGTGCTGTGAGAATTCTTCAATTGAGCCTCATCGAAAACTTCATCTAATAGAGCACCATTGTCTAGGGGTGGCCACCAATTCGACGAGGGGATTATGACAGACTTATATATCGCAAGGGCAACTACAAGAGATGGAGGAATGCACTTTGGAAGCGTCTCTATTGGCACCGGCGGTGCGGGAATACAGCCTATCTCTCTCTCCTTCCCTAGACACTGAAGAGGCATTTATAGCATCCATTTGCCATGATCGACAGCTCATTGTGAAAGTTGAGACTTTCGATGTTCTGGTTCACACCGACTCCAACGTCGTGCGCTTATTTCTCTACTTAGCGAGCAATGCCAATGCTAATGATGGATGCCCAGCACGGCGCCAAGGTCCTGCTAGGACGCTACATGGTGCAGAACGATTGGAGGCGTACTAGAGCAGGAGCACACTATTCGACTGCCGTCAACTTCGAACGAATCCTCGTCAACGTACCACGCGTTGCGGTAGGCCTCAGTATGGTTGATGTAGGGACGACGGGAGCGTGTTGTATTCGCGTTGAATCCTCCGCCTCCAGCATCAGAAGAGACGGGTTCACATGCGTCGCTGAGTCCTGGACCGATGGAATACTTCATTACGCGGCAGTTGACTGGATGTCCATATTGGACGAGCCCACATGGCAAATAGGTCATTTCAAGTCATCAAGCTTCAAGAGGTGGGGCTTGGAAAGTCGGGTCACGTTCGAACAGCCTTTTCGAGACGGCCCTCCGATCATCTTCGCGTGTCTGAGCGGCATTGAGTTGGTAGGAAAGTGGGCCGTCCGGGTGTACACGACCAACATAGATCACGCTGGGTTCACTTGCGGCATTGTGAACAGTGGCGAAGAAGATGGGTCGTCTGGAAATTTACGATCTGCTGCTGTGACTTGGATTGCCATTCCAGGGAGCGAGGTCATGAAGAAAAGGAATGTGTGGATGGGATCATTCGCCACAGATGCGGGAGTCAGTTTCGATTTAGACAAATTCGGTCCTGGCGGGTACAAAGGTCATGTCGATTTTGGGCTCAAGTTCAAGAGAGTCCCGAAGATCTTTGTTGGACTTCGCCAATTCTGCGGGATAAATGACAGGAACTTCCGCCTGACAGCAAGCACGTTGAACGTTACCACTGCTGGGATGGACTGGAAGCTCGAAAAATGGGGAGATACCAAGTTGCTCAGTGCTGGAGCGAATTTCCTTGCCGTTGATGCAGACACGCTATACGAGACTTCTAGGTCTGTCACTGGCCCATCCGAGCGTTAGACAGTGCAGTATTCATGAACCTCCAATGTATCAAGAGAGCCACCCAAAATGCGAGCACGATACTGATATCCTTGATTTCTCAATTCGTCAATCTTTTAAGCTACTCACGATCTTGGAAAAGCCTTGTGAAGTAACTTCGGGGAAACTTGCTTTATAACCTCTCTTATCGATACCATCACGAGCTCGTACCTAAACACTAGAGTCCTACAACGCATGGACGAATTGGCCCAGATTTCCGGACGCGGTTTGGATGATGTACTTGACACCAGTGAGTATAACTAAAGCTCTGATTAGGAAAGTCTCGTACCAACTGGAGCTGACTCCAACTCTTCCATCACTTGACGTTACCATCGCATATGCTGCAGCGATAGCCATCCTCGCACCACTTCTGAAGAAAAATTCAGCAGCGATCAAGGAAATTCCGTTCAAGACGTTTCAATATGGTCCAACGGAGAGACACCAGTTGGACGTATATTACCCCCTAACGCCGCACCCCTCTGGCAAGACCCCTATCCTCTTCTTCGTCTACGGTGGTTCCTTCACAACAGGTGCACGGAATCTCAACGCCAAGTTCGGGTTGGTCTATGCCAACCTCGGGGCCTTCTTCGCTCGTCAAGGCATAGTCACAGTCATCCCCGACTACCGATTAGTGCCGAACGTCGTGTACCCAGAGCCTGTGGAGGACGTCCGGGATGCAATGAACTGGGTGATTAAGAACCCCAGTAGTCTACTCCTCACTGGTGATGGAAGTGGGCCTTCAGGAGGAGAAGCTGCCCTAGGAGCACTACAGCTCGACAAATTGTTCATACTAGGCCACTCCGCCGGTGCATTCCACGTCGGAAGTCTCGTGTTCAACCTGGACATCTTACCCCTCGACAGTGGCTTACGTTCCAAGATCGGTGGAGCAGCTCTAAGTGGCGGTCCGTACGATCTCTCCGCTCTCCAAGCCGGTACACCAAGAGGGGATCTATACCAAATTTACTTTGGAAGTGTCGAAGAGGCGAAGAGGAAGGATATCCTGGTCCTCGCGAACGGATTCCCTCAAAGTGAATTGGCAAAGCAGCCTGATATCGTTTTGATCAAGGCAGAGGAGGAACCAGGGTTTTTGGACGAAGCTTCTGAAGAGCTGAAGAAGATCCTGTCGAAAAAGCTTGAGAAAGACCAGAAATTGATCGTAGCGGGGAGGCATAACCACATCAGTATCAACTGGGCTTTGGGAACTGGGGAAGGAGAGGGGTGGGCGTACGAGCTGGCGGATTGGATCTGGAGTAAGATATGATAGGGGGGAAGAAGCTGAACCTGTGATCAGCAGGCACTCGAACAAGTGGAGAATGCACTAGGTATTCATATTCTGATCGCGATATAGCCAATACCTGGGGTGTTCGGACCTTGAGAGATGGAGAAAGAAACTCGGGTATCGAGAAGAGTGCTCCGATTAGTATGATAGGTGTGCGTAGATTAACAGCAGAGGTGCGTCTAGTCTAGTCCCGGGGAGGGTGGTGAGGGTGGCGAGCGTCCTTGATAAAGACGTTGTTGCCCTTGACGTTCAGGAACGAGTACTGTGGGAGGTGGAATCAGAAATCAAAGTCTCGGGCAATCCTGAGTCACGCACCTCTGCCAACTCGGGCTTCGTGTTGTAGTTCTGGTAGACCAGATTGGGCTAGAGCTTCATGTCAGTAAGACGTTACAGAAAGGTTTGACTCTGACACTGACCTCGGTCCAGAAGGGGCGCAATCCGGCGGCTTCGAGGGTCTCCCACCAGGTCAGGAACTGAGCGAAGGTCTTCTTCCAGATATGGATCTCGAGCTGCAATTGACCGAACGGAAGAGGGCGACCGGAGTTGACGTAAGGCTTGATGAGGGTGGTGAGGGTTTCAAACTCCCATCCCTCAATATCGATCTTGAGGATATCGATATGGTCATGGCCTGAAGCAGAGTCAGTCTCGCAAACGAGGATGGATAACAATGAGACGTACCGTTGATCTTCATCAAGGTTTCCAAAGTGTACATGGGAGGATCATCTTCAGGGCCATGGTTGTCTTCGCCACCCAGAGCATACGCGTTGAAGTGGGTACGGGCTTGCAGATTGGCAGGGATTTCAGGGCCGAACGACTTGACGCTAAAATCGTATCCCCAGATTTGACAGTGCTTTGTGTTCTTCAGGATTTCTGCCTCGAAAGATGATTCGTAGTTGATACCTACGGACAGGGTCAGAGTCAACAGAGCCCAGACTGAAACAGGGAATACTGACCGAAAGAATAGACAACACAGTCGGGTTTGCTTTCAAGTCGCGACAAACCGCAAACCCATTTTCCACCATCACCTAGAGCGCCCAAGCGCTCAATTTCGTGAGGGCAATTGAAGGCCGCAGGGAAAAAGTCCCCTAGAGATGGGTGAGTTCATCGCCCGACGCGTCAATTCAGACCGACGTACAGACAGTGTAAGGTGGCCAAGGCTCCACATCAGGAGGGAAACTGCAAGATATTTTAAGAGACGTCGTTGAAACCATTATGAAACTCTGCCACGTACAGCGCAATATCACTGGGAGTTGGGCCAAACTTCTGGATGAGCCCTTTTCTATACTCCAAGTTCTTATCGTAGATCTCGTTCGACTGCTTCACGCGACTTTCGAGGTCGGCACTCTTCGTCAATATGCGACCAGGAGGTGGTGCCCTTGGTCCGTCATAAGGCATCAGCAAGTAGACTGAGGTCAAGATCGCGACCACGACCATGACGGAATAGAGGGGGTGTCTCTGCCAAAAGCTAGGCATCGTTGTTGTCTAGAGCGCCGGGCACGTCGTCAAAACTTGAAGATGGGGTAGACGGTTCGCTGGCTGGGTACCCCACAGTTGAGTGCGGGTCGGATAACAGGTGACAGCGAGGCGAGTGGGAAGGCCGCCGTATGTTCCACACCGGCCGGCTAGATTTTCCCATACCTTCCGCTTTGGTCCCATGTTGCACCTCCCCTCATCGTCGAGTCCGACTACACGATGGTGTAGCCCTCCCATACACCATTGGTCTCTCTTATATATGTCCAGAGATGTTCCTGAGCTCCCATAATCGTCCAGAAGCCAGATCGACGGTGATTGATGATAGAATGGTACTCAATCATTGAACGTCGTCCGAACTTCTTGCGAATTCTCGCAGCGGATGCACGCAGGGACGTTCTCGAGCAGTGGTCAAGTCGGGGGCCTACGGATTGTTGCACCCCACCAGGTGGCTGGCCGCAATGCGCTGACTAGTGATCCCTGTACCCAAAATATCTTCGTAACTCCTGTGGTACCTCCTGGTACCTCCTTGTGTGGTCCTTGTGCCTTTGACAATTGGAATGTCATCAAGCCACTTACAGGACGTTCCTTCCAGCTGTTCATCAATCGAAAGCGCTGACTTCTCCTGCCCTGGCCGCCCTGGAAGGCTGGGTTGAACGTATATTGTAAGGTGGCCAGAGCTTGAACGGCACCTGGCTGGGCCGCTAGCTCGGATATCTGGCGGGCTGCGTTGAAGCTAGGCTTGCAACAAGAAAGGCAGCATGCTGGATAGGTTGGACCGCTTGAATATTTTTCATGAAATAGGCGAGCCAGCCTCGAGGTACTTCAGCTCAATGTGCATCCGTGTTCGGTAGCACACGACCGTTCTCAAGTCATGCACTGGCCCAGCTTGAAGTCGTTCTCCCAAAACTTCTGCTCTCTCCATTAACTCTCCATTTGCTTCTGTTTCTTGTTGGATATCTGAAGAGACCCAGACACACGAGGTGGCTTTTCTCCTGGAGATACTGTGAGATTCGGGTGTTGCTGGGAAGCCATGATGGCCGGGGTTCATGTTCCTGGTCGTCCTTTGAGCACGTTTATCTATGTACATAGACTTCTCGCATGCTCCGTTCGAAGACGTCTCTGGATTGAAGTCTTCTCTAGTGCTCAAAACTAATGGATTTTTCTGAAGGAACATAGAGCAAGAATCGTTCCCTTGGTTCTCCAGATCTACAGCCATCCCGAAACAAAACTGTAACTTTCCAGCCTGCCGCCAGAGCAACTATTATCTCTCCGCAACCAGGAGGTGCTGCCGATTTCCACCTCCTAATCTGTTTCCATGATCGAGTCACCAAGCCATTTCGAGATTTGGCTCTAAGGGCCTGATTCTACGAGATCTCCTTTTCAAGTTGGAACTACTCGAGCACACTCAAAGTACTGCAGCTGCTGAAGTTGCCTACTAGCTATAGAGCAAATATCTGATATCTCAAGGCAAGATATCGGCGATTCGGAGGGTCCAGATGGACCAGGAGAACCGTGAGATCCACATCCACGTTCGCGGGAGCAATGCTAAATACAGGTCTGCCTCTTTCACACTGAGCAAATAAAACCTGACAAGAGTGTGTTGACAGCCCCCCTATGCCAGCATCCACACGACGGCCACCCCACGCCCTTGCCAGTGAGGAGGTTGTTTTCTCCTCGTCCACGTCTTTCCTTGCATGCTGTCCCCCTCGTAATGTTCGCCGAATCCGATGATCCTCAAGCTCAACTCGAGGCGATAGCGTATGCTACACTATCATCGAATCTCTTCTGGGGTAGGTCAAATCTGGTCAAGCCTTTTGAGCCGAATTGAGCGTTAACGCGGATTCTTGGCTACAGTGGCGATGACGACAGCTGTCCTTTACGACCACGGTAAGGATGCTAGCAAGAATACAGATCAGGGGGTTAATGGTGTTTTTTGCCAGTATCGACTTTTGACTTGGAGGTGAGCTCTCGTTTGTCTCCTGCATTTTTTACCCTGGAATACTAATCGCACTTTCTACAGGTGGAATTGGTTTGGGTGGGCGCATTCTGTCCCAGCGCGACCAAGATTTTCAACTCATGACTTCCAACTTCTAGAAGAAACGATGGTCCTTCATCAAGTTGCTCTACCTTATCGTGAGCTTTTTGCCCCTGTTGAGGCGATTTCATCGCTTATGTGTCCCGCTCTGCTCGCACAGAATCGTTACGTACCGGACGCCGCTTTTCTGTAAGCCGGATAGCCTCCTTAGACCTCAAACGCAGAATCCTGATCACTGAATCTCACAGCTATGGCTCTTCCCGTAATTTTCTTTCCTCGAAACCCCGTCCTTACCACTCAACGAATGCGTATTCAGTTATCGTTTGGGTTCCTGATGAAGAGTTCAGTAAAGTGAGTCTAGCTTTGGTTTCCCAATCCATTACCAACTGGTTCAAATATTTGTCCACAGCTGTACGTTGACCTTCCATATACCATCTGTTTGGACACCCAACTGGCCCGAGTTTAACCAACACTGCGTTTCCAGGTGTACGTCGTCATGATTTTTTTTCTCTCAAAAACCTGCAGCGTATCTCACAAATGACATTTCAGGTCCTTCTTTTACCCGCGTCCAAACATGGACATCTATTATCGCCCTGATCGCTATGCAAGGTGAGCGGTGGTGTTACGCCGACACTTGATGTAACACTGCGCGGTTGCTAAAAGACCTCTCGGACAGGTATCATGGTCCACAGGGTTATCTGCATGTACAATTACAATCGCAAGATCATCGTATGCCTCCTGTCTGGCTACGCAGTCCTCCTCACAGGCTGTATAATTTTCGCCGGACTCCTAATGCGAGTTGAAAGCAGTAAGTTTCGATACAATCCGAAGCTTTAGTGCACCCTCTAACTAAGTGGACGTTGCTAGCACCCCTCTTTCTCCCAGTTGCTCTGCGCCTCTGCGTTCCCCTATCCATCCCGTCGTACAACGTGGCGAATTGGTTTATCATGATGACTTTCGATCTGACAATAGTCATTTTGGCCATTTCCGAGGCTTTACGATATGCGCGGGAGTCGAGAAATATGCACGGGTCTGCCGGACTCTTTGCAGGGACCAGGTTCGCCAAACAGGGGACGATGATTCGCATTCTGCTGAGGGATAGTATCGTTTTCCCTATAATGTGAGTTTCCGTTTTATTTTCCTATTCATTGTTTTATCAACCGCTTTGCGCCCTCTAGTGGACTATTGATCTGTGTATTCAACATCCTAGCCAACTACGTGTTGGTGAGCAAAGCCCATATCTTTCTTGGTGATCTCCGCAGAAATTAAAGTTTCTACGCAACTGCAGGTCTCAGCCGCAGGCTACATGCTGGTCATCACAGCCGCCGCCTCACCCATCCTCGGATGCCGCCTCATTCTTCACCTGCGCGATGCCTACTACCAACCTTTCAAGAGCGAATTCGACAGACACGATTGCGGCGATGCTCAGATAGAAATGCCCTCATTCGCTTTACACTCTACGACCCATTCATCGATCAAAAGATCTAGTCGGACGTCTGAGGAAGCTGTATCATGACATTAATTCATATTACTGCGTACTTATCCACATTCTAATGTGAGTGGCTTGTCTTGCGATGGTGGACACACTCTGATGATTCCTGGGTCGGTCTCTACTGATTCAACGCCCTTATAAACACCGTCTTGGTGAGTTGATTCCATTGACTGCGTGAGTAGACCTAGGGTAACTAAAACATTCTTGCAATACATATAGCCCGACGCTGCCGTTAACTAGTCGTCAGCATGGCATTTTAGGCGGCGATCTTACATACTCTTACCCGCACAAACTGTACTACCACCACCTTGAGGATGAATTCGATCACGCCGACTCGCACAACGTAGACTGCGGTGGTAATTTCCGCGTTCAAATTGCCGACATTGAATGGAGCGCCAAACCAACCTGAAGACGCAAGTTTGATGATTTCTGGAGCCAGTCCCATTGGGTTCAAGTCGTCGGAAAACTGGAAAGATTGTAAGTATACCCTTATCAATCAGCACGGTTACCTACCCGTGCGAGAACCTATCTTGATTGACGATTTCTCGATATTCACTTTGTGTGAAGAATTTCGAAGGCGCCCGAATGATTTGAATTGGATAACCAGCTATAACCAGCTATAACCAGCTTGAGATTCAATCATTTCTACGGGCCGACAAAAGCACCAGAAGCGAGTCGTTAGCGAGGTACGGGTCCTCTGGTGTTGGGCCTTGTTGGGCGTTGATTGTGGAAGTCGTTCTAGATGGAGTGAAAAAGGCACCACCAGCTGTTTGGTCTCTCAACTGGGAGAGGCGCAAGAGAGGCGACCTGTCAACTTGTTCTTGAAAGCCGTAAGGCACTTCATCCGACAACCATTGCACCCGTCAATCAGAATGAACGGGAGCCGCCCAGGATCCAAGGATATACTTAACCCTCAAAACGTGCCCCGAACCATTTGTTTGAACGTTGACGTTGTTTCAGCAAGGACTCTCTCCCACTCCACGACCGCTAGCGCTTGCATGACTTCTCCCTACGCCGATGCCCCCAGACTTCTTGGGCGCTGACCCTCTTTGGACGACTTACAGGTCATCTCTCCTCTGGTGTAAGTTCTCGTATCTGGGATGGTTGAAGTAAACCCTGACTCAGTTTTTCGTATTGTTTCGTCCAGTTTCAATGACTGCGGTTATCCTATATGACCATCGTGAGCGTGTTTGCTGAGCTCGACATTCGTTGTTACTTATCCTGGATTGCGGACCAGTATCGACCCTGGACTTGGAGGTCAGCAGACTGAGAGAACGGACTCTGTTATGAGGTTGTGGCTAAAGCATTGCTGTTTGTTGTAGGTGGAATTGATCTGGGTATGTTGAGCGGCTGCCAGCGTGATCGAATTCACTCATACGATCTTTTCGGACGCTTAGAAGAAAAAATGGTCACTCGTTAAAGTCCTCTATCTCGCTGTGAGTTTTGTTCCTTGAAGGGTCGCAAAGTGCTAACACTTCCTTCAAGAATCGCTATGTTCCGGATGTAGCGTTTCTGTGAGTCAGAACGCCTTCGAACTTTGAATCTGAACTGATCACTGGAAAATGGACAGCTATGGCGCAGCTCGTACATGATGTTTTACCCTCTATCCACTGTCCTCTTGATTCAAACTTGCAACAGAAACAGCCTGGGTTTCTAACGAGCGATTCGCTAAAGTAAAGTCACGGTCATTCATCTGGCAATTCGAAATATTAACCCTGTTTTGCCAGCTGTGCGTTGTTCTCCCTTCTACTAGTACATTGACCGACTCGAACAACTTCGCTCAAATTTGCATTCAGATGTGCGTGGTTCGCTGTCGGGAAATTGGCATGCGCTCATATCAGCGGTACCAGGCTACTCGTACTTGCGAATTCAAACGTGGTTTTCTGTTATCCCCATGATTGCTATGCAAGGTCTGTGAGCGTCTCCTCGCCATCCGTTTGAGGTTGACGCCCTGCTTCAATGATAGCAATCCTGGTACACCGTGTTATTTGCATGTACAGCCAGAACCGCATCGTCTTGCTCGGCTTGCTGGTTAGCTACGGAGCCATCTTTATAACCGGCATGGTTATCGCTGGGATCAACATGAAAGCGATTGGCAGTGAGTGAAGCATAAAGCTTGTCTTCCTGATCGCCGTAGGGTCGAACGCTTTAACGTTTAACTTTGATCAGTCGCTATCCAACTCTCGCCCATGCTTCGGATATGTATCCCAGACAATATTCCGTCTGTGGGTATGGTCAATTGGTTCTTGATGCTGGCCTTCGATCTGGCTATGTTTTCCTTGGCTTTCAACGAGGGCATACGGCATCTTCGACGAACAAGAACCATTGAGACTCTCCAGTCCCCGGGAATAAGTCTCACCGCCCCTTCGCTTTCGAGGCGAGGGCCAACGATTCTCGTCTTATTTCGAGACAGTATCTTATTTCCTTTCATGTGGGTACCTCATGTTATACACGCTGAAAACCAGACGGCTCATTCCACGATGTTCTTAGCGGACTCATGATTTGCATCATCAACATTTTGGGAAGCTACGCCCTGGTAAGTTAGTAACCCTTCAGCTGGCATCAAATGACGACCCACGAACTTGGCTGAATACCAATCGCAATCTAGCCGGAGGCTATGCCGTATATGCTTATCATCACATCTGCTGTGTGTCCTTTCCTTGGGTGTCGACTTATTCTTCACTTGCGCGATGCATACTACCGGCCGTTCGAAGACGAATTTGACCAATCCAAACACTCCGGGATTCATATAGAAATGCCTGCATTCCCGTCGCAATCGACGACATCTGAAAGAGGCCAAAGTCGGACAGCATCGGGAGTCTAAATCCATCGTCATAGTTTAAAATTTGAGCTGCGTAAAACGCATTAACGATTAATGTATAGTAGGTCTAGCCAAATAGACACCTAAATAGCGTACATAGGCAAAGTCGTAGTAGAATAATTCAATAACATACGAATAGACCCAGATTGAGAAAGAAACACCCTAGAGCAATGATCATTCACGATCAAGAAGCTGGATAGGACTCCTGGACTCCCCTCCATTCTCCCTTCCTCTGTTACCCCTGTCTACCTTCCACATACACAACATCTTCACGAGCTCCACCCCTTGAACTACGAGACTAACCAACGCCAGCATCTGGCCAAATGTCCATTGTTCCTCCCCTGGTCCAACGAGTGACATGTGGAGGCCTCGCGCTATCATTAATTCATTGTTGGCAATGAAAAGAACCAGCAGCATCGAGATAGTGGCGATACCGCTATAAAACGCGAACGTGTTCCAAGGTAGCAGAGACGCATTGGCAACGCGTTTCGCTATCCACAACGCAAGCGCCATGACCGCGACTGCGGTGAAAGCCGCGGTTCCAGTGACGATGACGTTCAAGAGTGGAATGGCAACAATCCAATAGATTGCCATCGACCCTCCCCGGATCGTCTGATCCAGTACGCTGTAGCTTGACCCAAAGAGAATCAGTACCGTGTGTGGGGTACATTCGGGTTGATCTCCGAAGGTCTGTACTTGGGTCCAAAGCAGGATACCCAAGAAACCTAAGGCGCTCAGATGCGCGGCAGGGAGTAGGACAAATTGCCACACCGAGCGGATGCTGTCAACATCCGCTCGATCCGAACGGGATCCTATTGTGGAGGCCCTTCTCCGACCGAGCCGTTGCAAGGGCACCTCCACAATTGTTAGGCGCTCATGGGGAAACCCGAAAATGAGTTTACAAGCTCGGATGAACACGTAAAGGAGGGCGCTGAGGTAGATGATCCAGTTGAGGTTGAGGACGATAAGGGTGTGGTGAACCGTTAATCCTTGGATAGATCCTTGATAGAAGGCGCAGATGAGGAGTGAGCCGCCGGTGAGGAAGAGGTTCCTGGATGAAGTGGAGAGGATGGAGTGTTCGAAATCGGAGATGGTGGCGTTCGGGGAGAAAATGAGGGCGCAAGCGACATTGAGGAAGGCCTGCAAATAGATAGAGAGGCGGATTCCGACTCCGGAAATGTCCGGATTAGGCCTCACACAAGGACTGGGAAGGGAAGATATGCTGAGATCCATGGAAAGGTCTGGAGAAATTGTGGAGCGATGTGAAGTGGGATGTGAATGTCGATTTAAATACGGTGTGGGGATCAACGTCGTCGTGCCACCTGTTCTTGACACAATGGCGCTTTTTCAAAAGAAGGGGCAGCAACAGGCGTCGTACGGGATTACGCACCCCAGCTGAGCGTTTGTGACGCATTTAATACACTATTAAAATGCAGAGAGTAGCAAGGGGTCTCATGTCACCAATAAAGACAAAACCGTGGACGAGACTACAGGTTGTTACCGTCCAATTGACGGTTGACCTGACAGGGAAATCAATGACGCACCCATACCAGCGCAAAAGGTCTCGCAGCGCGTCCAGACCGATTCAAGGAGATATCGCAGCAGGAAAACGGCAGCAGGCTTTAATTTGAGCGCCTAAGCGGAAGACGAAGATGTAGTCCGAGACGAGGAGGTGGATTGGCCTGTGAACTGCCCAGCGAGCTGCTTGAAGCTGGAGGTTCGACGAAGCCAAGGGATGTTATCGCTCCAGTACGGCCCCCGATCTAAATGACAGAGTACTATCCGATATCGATAATAAGTCTCTCAGGGAAATGAAAGGCGATGAGCCTGATGAATGGCACGGTAAATCAATGACACATGTTTACCCCAGACAGTGTCTCCGCACTACTGACAGCGTCGAAAGCCTGAGGGGTTTCGATAGTTCTGGAGAAGACCTGCGTATGCAATGCTCGTCACATTCAGATCGCTCTGACCGCCAGATCGCATACGAAAGCGGAGCCCGGTTAGACAGCATGGGAGGCATCGCAGACAAGTGAAGGGACAGATAACCCCGTTAGCAACGAAAACCGAGGTTGTGGCGACTTTGGAGAGGTCCAAGAGGGTCGTCGAGAGACATTGAGAACATACCGCGAACACAAGTGAGTCTTCTATCGCGCGGGGCTTCAATATTTCAATCCGTGAAGCCGACGCGCTCATCTTGGCGCAGCGTCAACGTCCCGTGTGTTTGTCAGTCTCGCAGCCGGGTGCTTCTGAGTCGCGTCGCGTACGCCACAGTGAGTCGTCAACCGACTATCTGAAGTACTAATGCTGCAGTGAGCGACGTGTCTGGTAGTAAGGACGATACGCCTGCAGTGGAGCCTTTGAAGGGATCTTCGAGCTCCTACTTACTCGGCGCTGGAGAGAGACAGGGAGGGGAGAAGGAGAAAACCCAGGGTGGGATCCGATATATCGATATATAGGGATCGGACAGGCAAGATGCAGGGCAATTCACACGGGATGCTCTTGCCAAG
The DNA here is from genome assembly GCA_027579765.1 of Candolleomyces efflorescens. Classification (NCBI taxonomy): domain Eukaryota; kingdom Fungi; phylum Basidiomycota; class Agaricomycetes; order Agaricales; family Psathyrellaceae; genus Candolleomyces; species Candolleomyces efflorescens. The sequence continues at coordinate 13,388 of JAMZDL010000305.1, forward strand.
TTAAATCGGCGGAGGTTTTCTCTTCGGCTAGTCAGATCGATAGCGCCTCCCGTTCCAGCGCTTGAGATTATGGCTACCCATAACGTTCGAGGGCAAGTCATATTCTGGAGAGCAGTAGGGCGTGATAATGTCGTCGATTGCCTGTAATCCTGACCGTCTGAATGCCGAGCCGCCGACTCAAGACGCCTGGCTATGCCATTCTCAGCCGAATGTAGCCTGTGCTCATAAGTACGCCCTGTCATATCAGCGGTCCACGGTCAGAGTCAAATGCGTCCATTGAGTTCTCGCTCGGGCGATGCTGAAGGACCTCGGAGTCGCAACGTCACCAATATGAACTGAAAGCTCAAAGACCCTCTCATTTCCTTGTAACTTCATATTTGTCCAAGTGACATTGACATGGAACCAATTTAGCATGCACCATTTTCAGGCGCTGCCTCACCTCGTCCATGGCAAATATCGGAATCGCGACCCGGCTCCTCGCACGGAATGAATGTCATTGACCTCAAACACATCATGGTCAGCACATTGGGAGCACATTGTCTATCAAAAAATGACCTGGCTGGCCAGCCCTATTTCAAACACGTTGCTCCAGCATTATATGAACCGCACTCTCGGTTCTTACACACGCTACCTCTTGCTCTAGGGGAGACGTCAGGCGACGCTGAGCCCACCTCTTGAAATAAGCCTGCAGCAATGCGGTTAACGTTCTAGGATTGGAGTTTGATAGAAGGCTGGGGCGAGCGTGAGTTGACGGCAGGATAGTAGATATCCGCTTCTTCTCCGAAATCATGTTACCATGAGGGAGGGTTTGCGAGGCTGAGCCTGGCTGGCGGCTGGCTTCTGAGAGGCCGAAAGTCTTCTGCGCAGACAGAGCAAGTCAGCTCTCAGGTGATACGCGTTGTTTTGTCTACGGTATAATACCGTATATCTATCCGTCTACCTAAGCGCCCGGGGCTCATACTCGCTCTTGCTCTTGTGAGAAAGGCCGCGTATCCGCACTTGAGCGGGGACACGAGAGTTTCGGAGCGTGTACGGTGACCTGGTAGGGATTATTGTTCAGCAACCCATCCAATTCCGTAAATTTCCTCATACCTTGTCGGTGTCATTTTATAATTAGCGTTCTGTGGATTTATTTGCATTTTTCCAGGCCTCGCTTCGGATCTTTCCAAGTGTTCGTCTAGATGAGCTGATCCTGCCTTCGAGTTGAGAGCGTGCACGTGAAAGAGATCCTGCGAATGGAAAATAAACGGCAAACCGGGCGAGAGGTTGCTCGTAGTAGCACTGCAGTATGTAAGCGGTTTATCTTTGAATACACCTTTCCACAGCGCGAATCAGCACAACACGACAGCAAAAGCGTAACCGAGCGTACCTGCATTTCTGGTAAGGACTATGATGGCCCTCGTACAAATTGAGTATGGCCCAGGATTGGGATTTCCTGCGTCACAAGGCTTGAGTTGGTGCAAATGGGCGCCGTATTTTCAAGTTGAGGGAGAAAAAAAAGTCTTCTTTCCATCGATCTTTGTCGCTTCGGATGCTAGTCGCACTCGATTTTGACGTGGCGGCACCTCAGTCAGACTGCGTTGAGTCGTTACCAGGGTCAATTTACCTCCCCTCCCGCAGTGATGCAAGACGTTCGGCACGACCATGATCAATTAGGACCTCATCAGTGTACTCATGGTGCGAGGTGGAGGGGTGAAAGTTGCGAGTTGACGGGAAAGGTGTCGTGGAACGGTCGGTGAGAGTGGGGGTGGCATTAATCATGTGTGAAAAGCAATATAACGGGGCGGGGACAGTAGATACCGAGGCGGGATAATAGATACTGAGGCCGGGATGGCGGGTGATTGGAACTCCTCCTTGTCACTCAACTATGCCCTTCTTCCTCTATCTCGCTGTGCCTTCAAATAAGAAAAAGCCTTCACCATTTCCACCATTTGAACCAGCAGAGTGACCAACGCGAGTGTCTGACCATACGTCCACTCCTCTTCTCCTGTTCCAACTAGTGATGTCTGGACGCCTCGTGCGATCATCATCTCAGTGTTTGAAATGAAAAGCACGAGAAGTACAGAAATCGTGGCAATGCCACTGCAAGATGCAAACACGCTCCATGGTACTAACGACCGACCCGTTCCACGCTCCGCCGTCCAGATGGCAAGCGCAGCCCCTGCTGGAGCGATGAAGGCAGTGGCACTGGTGACAACCACGTTCAAGAGAGGGATCGCCACGATCCAATAGATGGCCACCGAACTGCTTCGAATTGTTTCGTCTAGCACGCTGTAGCTGGATCCAAAGACGACCAAGGATGTAAGCGGCGTGCATTCGGGTTGGGCCCCAAAGGTTTGCACCTGCGTCCACAACAGGATGCCGAGGAAGCCCATCGCGCTGAGATGGCCGGCAGGGAGAAGGGCAAGCTGCCACACCGACCGCGCGTGGTCCACGGCCGTTGGTCCAGTACGAGGCCCCTCCAGTGTCGGCCTGCGGAGTGGGATTGCAGAGTTGACCGTCTGACGCCGCTGAGGGATGGCTTGGCATGATTGGATGAGTAAGTGTAAGAGGGCGCTGAGGTAGATGATCCAATTGAGGTTGAGGATAATGAGGGTATGGTGAACGGTTAGCCCTTGCATCGAACCCTGGTAAAAGGCGCAAATGAGGAGTGCGCATCCAGTTAGGTAGAGATTTCTGGATGAGGTGGCGAGGGGGGAATACTCCATGGGAATCGTGTTGTTGGGAGGAAAAATGAGAGCAAAGATGACGTTGAGGAGCACTTGTCCGTAGATGGAGAAACGAATCCCTACACCTGAAATGTCGGGATTCGCCCTGATGCAGGCGCTTGTTGTTGCGTTCATGAGCGGAAAGTCCTCAGGAGCGAAGGCTAAGTGGGGGAGAAGGCAGGGGGAGGGCGGTGGGGACGCGGAGTACGGAGTATTGGTTTTGAGTGCTGGAAGATGGAAGAGTCGGGTGTTTCGCCGAGCGAGTTCTCCACTGCCTCGAGTGTCGTTCCAATGTCTGGAAGTGGTGCAATTGGAGGGCTGGGAAACGGTAAGGAGATGGGGGTTACGGTAGAAAATTAGTGAGGCGAAAGAGTTGCAGCCAGCATATTTGACCATGGGGCGTCCGGAATGAGCGATCGAGCTCGTTGCTCCCGTGTTGGGTGCTGGTGTAGATCACCTGAGAGGCCGTTACGTACATCTAATCAGGGACGATAGGAACAGGGAGGCGCGCCGTAGACAACAGACATATCGAACTCCCGAGCACGAGGTGGGTAATACATCTAGGATGGATGGTATGGGCGGCTCGCTGCAGTGTTCGCTTTCCACTTGGTCCACTGGCTGGGGCAGGTAAGAAACTGCTTCGTAGGCGTTAGGCAACCGAGTCAACATAGATGAGATCGTGGAAGAGCAGTGCCTAACTGAAAGAATTAACCAGGCGTTCATGGTTCTCGCCGACCAAGGTGGACAACTGCGGTTCGCGTGACAGGCAATTGCTTCCGAAATCATGGGCATCCGTGGCAATGCTCAGCACTGGCCGGGGGGATTGTGGGGTTGAAGGACTGCTTCGTAGGCTAAAAGCAGCTGAGTCCACGATGCAGGAGTAGTACCTTGATGCGCAAGGCACTGAGAGAATCGACGAGTGTCGATTTCTCCCAATCCACAAACCAAGCATCGAGCGCAAAGAACGAGATTAAGGGCGCCTGAATTATTGCTTTGAAGCGTAACGATGTTCAGCGCTTGTGCTGGAGCAGAAAGTTTGATGTGATGAATCAACTATCTCCTGGTCAATTGGCGTGAACACATATGGCCGAAACTGGAGTGACATGCCTTCCATCTCAGCTTTTTCTAGTTCCCGCCGGGCTCGTAGGTGCAGGATCCAAGTGCCGGATAGCTGATAGAATCAGGGACCGTTACGAGGGACAACGGTTATGTGGTAGATGGGCTTTTCGGAAATCTGGAACAAATCGCTAGCAAAGAACGTCGAAAATCAAGATTGATAAATCTTTCGGGGGGGGGGGGGGGGGGGGGGGGGGGAGAGAGTATGAAAAAAACCCCCGCCGCCGGCGGGGGGGGGGGGGGGGGGGGGGGGGGGGGTGGTTTTGTGGGGGGGGGGGGGGGGGGGGGGGGGGGGGGGGGGGGG